>PVKZ01003327.1:77313-141364 GCA_004027375.1 Macroglossus sobrinus | reverse complement strand
TTCCTTCCTTCCTTCCTTCCTTCCTTCCTTCCTTCCTTCCTTCCTTCCTTCCTTCCCTCCTTCTTTCCTTCCTTCTTTCCTTCCTTCTTTCCTCCCTACTTGCCTGCCTTCCTGCCTCCTTTCTTCTCTCCTTATTTTTTTTCTTCCTGTCTGAACTGTGAATGTCATATAAGGATATAAATGCCAAAAAAAAACAAGGATCTTAACAATGCTACAACATCTAGAAATGTCCAAGAATGGTGACTAGACAAGCAACTTAGGAAGACAGATATTTGACCTTATTATGTCCATAATAATGGTTCATCGTCCTGGCTCTTGTGTTGTACAGGGTCACAATGACACTAGGTTCAAGATTCTATTTACTCATTCCCTCTAGTTCCCATAAGAATTAAAGTGGTTTGATCTTGGTTCCAACAAATGCAACAAAACATTAATTTATTTCACATTAGGCCAAACACACACACACACACACACACACACACACACACACACACACATTTTAAATAAATAGCCAATTGGTAACACCCCAAAACAGAATGATCATACAAAATTTGTCATATGATATGACTGGCAGGTTGCTTATAACAGGAGTCTATAATTGGGAATAATTTTTAAGATATATACCATAAACCTAGTTATGTTTGAATAAAGGGGATCACATGGGATTGTGGCAGATAGAGTCTACGGGGAGAAAAATGATGTTACCAATACAGATATTACTGCTTAAGTAAAGGAAACAAATGTTTAAATAAATACATGGCATCATTTTGTCTATATAACTGTACTACATCAGTTTTCCAGTATAATTTAGCTCTGTTAAATGTTAATTAATCATTATACAAATAATTGCAAAGTATAAAATACTCAGGAAGTTAAAAAGTCTAATGCGTGACCAAGTTCTTCCACAACGGGGAACATTTTTATTACAGGCATAAATAAATTTAACTTAAATTTAAAATTTTTAATCTGTTTTATTAAGAAAAGTCTCTTTTCAGTACCAACAAGACAAGTTTCTTCCCTCTTAGTGAAGTCTTAGAAATCTCTCAGCCTGTTATAAAGATCTTTTAGTATGTTCTTTTGTATTTAAAATATCTCTTGCTTGAAATTAAATTCAGTCCTAAAATAGCAACTATATCATCTTCTAACCACTTCCCATTAGTAACAGCAAATTCCAGAGATTAGCAAAGCAGCCTTCATGTGCCTGGATAAAGAATCCTATAGACGGTTTAAGTGTAAGACTTGGCTACTCATGAGTGCATGTATATTTGTAAATATTTATGCCAGAAAAAAATGAAATCTGACAAAAGTGAAATTATTATATTGTATAGACTAAATCTAAGCAGAGTTGATATCTGGCCTTTCAACAATATTTTTTGCAGGGCTGCGTCAACAGCTCATTATCATTAGCGTAATTCCCCCCACAGTATGAGTGGATTCTGGATAATGCTGATAGTACAAATGAGCTCTCTGCAATGCTAAGGTTCACAGCCACTGATTCTTAAAGAAGGTGAGGTCTTATACATGAGATAAACTCCCTCATCTGTTGTTATGACTGACAGGTCCATTTGGTAGGTTTTATGGGAGAATGGGACAGAAATGGGGCCTGACTCACAGGGCAGAGGCCTAAGATTTGGGGCTATTTTATGACTGCCCACAAGTCTTCTATTGTCACAAATTCTCCTCAGACCTGTGTTTTCAGATTTTAACATGAGCAGCAAATGCTCTTCTCTAAGCCTCAACACAGTTATTCTTTAAATACAGTTCTATTTCCTTGGTAAAGCCTCTTTTGAAGTGCTAAATTTAGCACTGCCAATCAGAAGAACAGGTGGTATGTGACACGACCAAATAGGTCCCTCTTCCATCATGCTTTCCTAAGAGAGCCAATCACCCAGGGCCCTGCCTTAAGGATGTGGGGCTGTCAGCAGATCTGGCAAATATAAGGGCAGGGCCAGACCTTGATTCTTGAGCAGTCGCGCATTCCCAGCCTCGCCTCGGGTGTAGGGATTGCACAGAAAAGCAAAACTACACAGTCCTGACTGTGTAGTTTTGTTTTTAAGTTTAGAGGCTCACCAATTCATGTTAGAGATGGTTGAACAAACCAACTCTAGATAGGACGTCGTTTCAGAAGCAACCTTGGGCTTAGTCCCACCCTTTTTGGGCACTCTTGAGAAATCAGGTGAGCAGCATCTTTTCTTTTTTTTAATGGTAGAGTCCCTTTCAGATCGATTTTTAGTTTCCGCTTATCTTTGTATGCTAATGTCTACGTGGAGGTGTTTGAATAACTACACATTGCTGGTGCCAATCTATTATTTAAATTTGCTTGTTAAATTCTGTTTTAAAGTATGTGGCTATTTTCTTTATGAAGTTTAATGCTTTAGCATGTCAGCACAGCTAATAATTCACATTGCTTAAATGCACCTAATATTCTAAAAGTGTTAAAGTGAGGTCCAAAATGGTGATTGAAATGTTTGCTTCTTTTATAGACTCTTTTTGCCTGTCCAAAATGTTCAAGGTTATATTACTCAGGGATAAGTGAGACACACCAAGAATAGCTCTGATAAATGCATGTGGTATCAGCTACACCCTGATGACTTTTTAAGGGAATCAACTGCTGAGCTATCAGTTGCAGGACGGTGACAGAACACTTGCTTGCTGTCAGTCAATGCTGGAGAATTTATTTTGGGAGCATGACATTTTAGATGCATACCTTCTGTCCTAATTAGACAAAGGCCTCTGAAGAGTGAGTGCTAAAGCAACAAATTTTACCTAGACAATAAAAGACTAATTTAGGTCAACTAATTGCAATATATTTTTTAGAAATTTGGGGGGTAAATTTGTACAACTGTTTTCTAAAATACTCAGAATCTCATTATGTATTTTAATTTGACTGACAAATTATATCATTTGAGATAAAAGTTAATGCTAAGAAGAGTAAGAAATAATGTTTTAGAGACTTTCTATTTCTAAATACACTTAGATTTTCCATCTGGCTGGAATTAGATTACTAATTACAAATGATCATAAATACATAGATCTGTAATACATAAATGGTGTAAAAGGATACATCTATTTTTAGAAGATGCATTAGTTTGTAAATGGAAAAAGTTAGACACAAAAAGTTATTTGTCCTGAAGGTATGCTACAATAAAGAGTTTTTGACAAAAGTTATACACACAAAAAAACACTTTTGGATATTATTTGAATTTTCCAAATATAAATTTTATTGTCTCAGAATCTGGTTTTGTTTTCTTTCAACTAAGTTACTATAAGGTACAGAATGATCACTAGAAAGATTATGGCTCCAAAAACTTTTAATGAACAGAGAATTTTATGAAAAATAGTAGTGAAGATATTGACAATTGAGAATCTGCTTTAATATCAGAATAGTAGAATAGTCACATTAAATAATAAGTTGCTTATGCATCAAAATATTCTTCACATAATCTCTCTCAAACTGATAGGCAAAGTACTAACTGCAATTTCATATTTATTTCTTTGATTTTGAATATGTTATGAAAACAGAGATTTTTTTTTACTTTATCTACATTTCATACTAGCCTTCCATTTTTTAAAGTTCATGCGTTGTTCCTCATTTAAGAACTCAAGTCAGCATTTTTTTCAGACCTACAATAAATTTTGGGCTACTTACTTAAATTAAAATTTTTCTGAATATTTGCTTTAGCAGAAGCAACATTTATTGAGCAGTTACATTATGAAAAAATATTAAGAAATAGAAAGCACTGTATGCTTTCTATAAAAGTTTTGCATATTTGTCAAGACTTGCCAGAACTTTTCAAGTTAGGAAAAAAAGAATTGCAAAGTTCAAATTTTTAGTTTCAATGACTTTTTAAGGAATCACCCAGATTACTTAGAGTAAAAATACCTGAATCTATATCAACTTTATAAACAGAGATATGGTGAGTGAAAAATATTGGGAGGAAAGAAATATTTTTTAATAATTGTATCTCAAACATTGAATTGATGCAAAGATTCATTTTACACTTCCACACATCTCTTTTATTACTCTTATCCTCCCACCCCAGCTACCCACTCCGCTTACTCTGGCTTGCCTTTTCTCCAACTCTAACCCAGATACCAACTTTGACAAACCTGAATTTCCCTCTTTGACCACTAGTGTGCATTCTTTATTCTGCTTGCTTAAATTCTTTTCCATTTCCCCTTACAATTGCTACTGTTAGCCTTCAAGTAAACTCAGAGGCCAAAGGAGAAGGCCTGCCCATCACACTAGGCCCACAGATGAACTGTGGAGCCAATCTGTTGGGAAGATGTGTTTCTTTGTCATTACAAAGTAGCTCCAGGGTAGCCCTTAGCTGTGGCATTCTAATTTATTTTCTCTTCATTTTCAGAGTGCCTGAAAAGATGACCACTCAAGCACCGACGTTTAAGCAGCCGTTACAAAGCGTTGTGGTACTGGAGGGTAGTGCCGCAACCTTTGAGGCTCACATTAGTGGTAAGCGCACACACGACCACTTTGCTTCTTCGCCTTCTCCCCAATAAGCTAACTTTGCTATAGAACTTGATGTCACTTTCACTTTGTAAAAGTGGTCAAACTCTACAGAAGGGTCATTATAAGGACATACCATTCCATGGTGTACTGACACAATCTGACAATATAATGGCTTGAAAATTTTTTATTCATATTTATAATTCCAAAAAGCAAAATAATTAGCATTGGATTAAAATTGCTATCAGAATGGCTGTTAAGTAGAACAAGATTTTGTCATTCTATTTTTTGAGTTCTGCTGCAGAGCCAGACTAGAAGCCAAGAACTTAGGCCCAATAGGGGCCAGCACAGAGCTGCTGGGCAGGTAGCCTGGGGCTGACCCTCCTGTGTGTCTAAGTCTCTATTGTTTATATGGAAAATACCAATAGAACTAACTTTTCTCAGAAACAGAACTTTCAGTAATGAGCTAACTTCTAGTTATTTTATTCTTTTATTTTCAATCATTATTAAGTGAATCTAGTGAATAGAAGATTTTCCAACCATTTTGAAATGATAACAAAAAATAATATATGCCACTCTGGTCTATATATTAAAGAGAAACAAATGATGACCCTAAAATTTTATTTAAAAGGACGTTCTGTTTCTTTTTATCTTTCTTTTTCTTCATAGCTCAGTTTAGGAATGGTTCCATAAAATGCATGATTTCTGGGGCATATCATCTTGTAAAAAATGGGGTTAATCTATAAACTATATTGTGTAAATAATCTCCAAATTATTGAATCAGTATTGTCTCTTTCTGCAGTATCATAAGTGGTCATATAAAATTATATGGATTAACTGAAAATCATGCTTGATCTACCTCTATAAGCACATTGTCCATTTTTTTTCATTTTATGGCTTGTAATAAAGATATAGAGTAAGATTTCCTTTTCCCTTCTCTCTTCTTTGGTTTTCTATTTTATGTACCAATCTTATTCGTAACTGGATAACACTTTATTTTACATTGCATAAGTATATAATCATTTCATTTTCTATTGTATATGTATATAGACACCAGTTTAATTCTTCTCATGCATAATAAACTCTGACAGATCCAAATAATTCACTGATTTATCTTGTAAGGCTCAGTAACTTCCAAACTGAGCAGAACACATATGGATTTAGAGGGAATTTTGCCTGCTTGTGGAGTAGTGAAATCTGGCTTCTTCATAGCTTCTTGTTCCTTCACACTATGTGCTAGTAAATTCTTAGAAAAGCATCACTGAACACACTTAATACCCATGAACTAATCAAATAAACTATTCCCTTGGCCTCAGTAGAAGATTGGCTAATGTAAGGACAACAAAATAAACTTTCTCTTGGTTATCTTCGCCTCCACGGTTGAAGAGTAGATCACCAGCTTTCATGCCAGTGCAAAATAAACCATGCTCTGAGATTATCTCATGTTTCCTGACTGCACAGAGTTTTAACATATTTAAAACATCAAACCACATACATGTAGTTCTTAGCTCCACAGTTGATCATGGGAGAAGAGAATTTAGCTTTTCTACCAGCAAAGCCATAGTGTTCTTAAAGACTAGGTTTGGCTTCGTCTCTTATTATATGAGAACCTTCCTCTCCATGGTATGGCATTTTTATTGATTGCACATTTGAAAGGCAAGAGAGTTCAAGAAGACAGTATCCCTGAAAGCACAGAGGGAGAGAGATGAACGTGTCCTCTTGTGCTTGTTAGGCAGAACGTAGATCCCTTTGCTGCTTTTGATATTCACTTGTTTTCGAAGAGGACAACAGTCACTTTTTAGTTCAAAGTTTCCTTGGCTCTTCACTTTTATAAATCCCTTTCATGATTTGAATGATGTCTAATAAATTGCTCTTAGCAGGAGGGCAGAAGATGGACATTCTAGTCTTCTGTATACAACTGATAGCCAAGGGACCTTGGAAAAATCATTGAGCCTCTTTTGGCCTATTTCCTCCCATGTAAAGTGAAGGTGCTGGCCTTTATGTGAACCCACAGACCTTCCTGATGGTCTGCAAATTTATACTTTTATTGTGGGGTTGTCAAGTTTTCACTGTAACTAAATAGCCTTACACTCTGGATAGCTTTTACAGCTTAGGACAAGGCAGTGAACATAATAGGACAGAGCCGAGGACTTTGCAGTGCCCCACTCTAACATAAAGATGAATTGTCTTTGTGCTCCAGGTTTCCCAGTTCCTGAGGTGAGCTGGTTTAGGGATGGCCAGGTGATTTCCACTTCCACGCTGCCCGGCGTGCAGATCTCCTTTAGCGATGGCCGCGCTAGACTGACGATCCCCGCCGTGACTAAAGCCAACAGTGGACAATACTCCCTGAGAGCCACCAATGGATCTGGACAAGCGACTAGTACTGCTGAGCTTCTCGTGACAGGTAGACTGGAGGGAATCTGCCTGTATTCTGACCCCACACACTGGAGGGCATCTCCAGGACATGGGGGAGGGGATCCACAAAAAGCTATGAGGACAAGTAGATGCCCCTTGAGTCTAGAGAAAGGCCCACTGGAGGCCAAATTGATAGCAAAGTTATTTGCCTTTGGAATTTAATTTTTCTTTCAAAATACAGCCCAAGAGTAGCTGAGAATAAGTTCCTCTACATACATATAAACACACAAAAGTATATTAGGGAAATATTAAAAATTATTTTTCTGAGAAAGTATAAAATGCTTGGAGCTTTGTTTATAAACCTACTAAAGAAATATGTATATCTCTAGGAAATCACGCTTTTAACAAGCACCTAAATGATTCTGCCGCAAATGATCCTCAAACAACCCATTTAAGAAACATTATTCTAGCCTATAAAGTTTAATAATCTTCATTTACTTTCAATTTCTAAAAGTATTTCACAGTAAACATGCACAGAAAAAGGCAAAAGCTTCTTTATGATCCAAATGGAAGAATTCCTAGAAAACTTTTCCCCGGAAAAGTTATCACCAATCTTCACGGCTTTTGTCATTTTCTCCATCCTTTACCTTCTGGTAAGACATTGATACACACAACGTTACATTTCTTTACTCATTACATAACAATATCTTTCAGAACTGTATAATGTTATATATGCTTATCCAATAAACTATGCCTTTAGCATTGTTCAAGTATAGGGCTAAAGAGAAGGCACATCAGGTAACAGGTACGAATATTAACATATATTCAATAAGGTTGACAGCATCTGCTGTTGTTTATTATTCAAAAACATGTCAAACTTAATCCCATCCACCCTTCACATTTATCTCATAAAAATTTTTTTCAACATAATTAACCAGAAAAATCCCCTTTCTGCAGCATAACTAACATTAAATCATGTCATTATTTGGATTCACATTTTAAATGCAAGTAAATATTTGGGTTATTTGAATAGTGATCAAGTTGGAAACGATTTAGGGTTTTTTAATTAAATTAAAATTTAATGATTCTGTAAGTCACAGGTGCACCCATCACACCAAGTATTGAAATTCATTTAATGCAACTTACTGAAATATGAAAAGTTATCTTAACATGTTAATACAGTGCTAGATGTGACATTGGGAGGAAGTGCCAGACAGATTCTCTAGAAATGTTATAACAAGATCCAGGCTTTTTCTTTAAACTTTTTTTAATGTGGTGGTCTAGAAATGCTAAACAAGACAATGCAAGTAAAATAAAATATGGTAACAGGATTTTCTTCTGTCATCTACTGGCTCCATTCTTGCTGTCATCTACTGGATGAGTTGGGTTCAAGAACAGTTAAGGATGTTAAGTTCAGCGAGTCATCCACCGCCTGGTTTTTAGAATCAGAGCTGTGATTGTTTAAAAACAACCTGTTGGGAGCACCCTGGCTGACAGTCCTGGTTTTCTCCTCCCCCTACAGCGGAGACAGCACCACCTAACTTCGCTCAACGACTGCAGAGCATGACCGTGAGACAAGGAAGCCAAGTGCGACTCCAAGTGAGAGTGACTGGAATCCCTACACCTGTGGTGAAGTTCTACCGGGATGGAGCTGAAATCCAGAGCTCCCTTGATTTTCAAATTTCACAAGAAGGCGACCTCTACAGCTTATTGATTGCAGAAGCATACCCCGAAGACTCCGGAACCTATTCAGTAAATGCCACCAATAGCGTTGGAAGAGCTACTTCAACTGCCGAATTGCTGGTTCAAGGTATGTGCCAGGGGTTGTGGAACAGAGAGAGAGAAGGGCTTATTTAGGACACAGTGAGGCCTGGGTACACCTGCCTTTCTCTGAAGCTTGGCAATGCTGTGAGCTAAAATCAAAGCTGGCTTTTCAAAACCCTGAAAGAGAAAAGTCTCTGAGATTCTAGGCAGAAAGTCACAATCATTTA
The DNA here is from genome assembly GCA_004027375.1 of Macroglossus sobrinus. Lineage (NCBI taxonomy): Eukaryota > Metazoa > Chordata > Mammalia > Chiroptera > Pteropodidae > Macroglossus > Macroglossus sobrinus. The sequence continues at coordinate 132,553 of PVKZ01003327.1, read as the reverse complement.
AGCAATCTGTGGTTATTCGTCCTATTAGAAATTGAAAAGTATTCTAATTGCCATCAACATTTTCAAGTTATTGACAAATAATGGACTTTCTAAAAAAAAGTTCTAAGTAAATTTTTATCTAATAATGATAAAATTTCTATTTTTAAACCTAATATATATTCATACAAAATCCAAAACTTTCTGCATTTTCCTACATTGGGACCTAAAAGATTTTATTGACTTTGTAATCAGAATTAACATTATTCCTTTAAAAACGAGACATCATATCCACTCCTAAATGCTTATCTTTCCCTTCCTACAGGTGAAGAAGTAGTACCTGCTAAAAAGACAAAGACAATTGTTTCGACTGCTCAGATATCAGAAACAAGAGAAACCCGAATTGAAAAGGTATTTTTCTATACTGCTAGTTGTCAACCCTTTCAGATTGTTGCCTCTACTTCTTCCTCAACACGGGCTTTGTTTTTATTTTTTACAGAAGATTGAAGCCCACTTTGATGCCAGATCAATTGCAACAGTTGAGATGGTCATAGATGGTGCCACTGGGCAACAGCTGCCACATAAAACACCTCCCAGGATACCTCCTAAGCCAAAGTCGAGGTCTCCCACACCACCATCCATTACTGCCAAAGCACAGTTGGCTCGACAGCAGTCCCCATCACCAATAAGACACTCCCCTTCCCCGGTCAGACATGTCCGGGCACCCACCCCATCTCCTGTCAGGTAAAGCCTTATAAAAGAGATCGGGTCATCATAAATTTTTTAATTCAGTTTCATCCAACAAGAAGAGGAATAGGATAAAGCAATAAAAAATGTAGCATGTGATCAAGGAGATAAATCTAAAAGTTACTGAATATGATTTTCACAATTTCTCACTGTCCACAGGTAAATTGGAGAACTTTATGAACTCTAATTCTGAATTCTTATTTGTATATCATTTAATAAACATTGGCTTTAAGGGCCAAGGAAAAACACAGTGAAATGAGAACAGCACAGAATTGGTTGGAAGCTCTACATTCAATCAACCTGATCACTTGCTACCAATATGATTCAGAAAAATAATTTGTAAAAATGGTCACTAGCCATTTTGTTTTAGACATTTAGTTGGCACTCTATTTACATTGTTTTATTAAATTTTCACAAAAACTTTTAAGAATCATCATCCCTAATTTTATATATAGGTGACTGAAGCAAAAGAAGTTAAATAATTTGCTTAAGGTCTTAGTTGCGTTATTTGTAAATTATGGAGAATCACAATAAGAATGATCTCAAGGTGTGTTGTGAGGATTCAATGAGTTGAATTTCAATTAGTTGAAAGTACCTTGCAATAGAAAATAATTATACAAATTCTTATGCTCTGATAATAAGTAAAATCTTCTAAATATTTTGCATATGCTTGTGTTATTTTATCTAAAAATAAAATGGATTTCTATGCTTGGTTAAAATGGAGATATTTAGAAAATGAGCATATATCATCAGGGCTCAGAAATTATAAAGTCAAGTGTAAATAATCCATAGCAGATTTAAAACTTTGAGATTTGGCTTAACATGTTGAGGTTTTTAATATGATGAGCTAAAAAATGTGCAAACTTTGGATCAAACAAAAGTGTTTCTTGATCAATTTAAATAAATTTTTAAAATGTAGAGAAAGTTCCCCTGCTAAGGAAAATTTTAAAAGAAGAATGATAAGTGGACAGTTGACCTAAAAAATATTCAAACTTATTGTAAAGTTACTATAATTAAAACAGTATGGTATTAGTAAATGAATAAAAAATACATCAAGGGAACAGAACAAAGTCTAGAAATAAATTCAAGTATCGAGGAAATTTAATTTTTAATCAAAATGAACTTTAAATTCAGTGGGGATAGGATATTTTATTCAATAAAGAATGCTGGCCCAATTAGCTATCTATTTGGAAGAAAATAAACATTAACCATTTACAAAATAAATCTCAGCTTGACTAAAGAACGAATTTAAAAAATAAAAACCAAAAAGAATAAGAAAAAAATTGGAGAAGCGTTTATGAAGGCGAGCCCTTCAAAATACACCTACAGATTCAACTCTATAAAAATAAAAAACTTATGTATGACAAAAGTAGGGTCATGGCTAAACCAAATAGGCATTTGTGAAAACATTTTAAAGGTGCCTCTTTCTCAAGATATATCATTGCCTCTGTCATAAAAGTGTTATAACAAACATACAATGTGGACACTACAAACCTAGAAACAGTGCATAGTCCACACAACTCTTTAAATTGATGCTAGGTAAAATCTCATAAAAAGGCAAAATGCAAACAATAGATCTGGGAAAAATGTTTGTAACATTATAACAAAGAATAAACCAAATGTATCAAAAAGCTTGCACAAATTAATTTTAAAGGAAAAAACAAGCAACACACACACAAATGGCAGAAGACAAGCATTTCACACAAGAGGCAATGCAAATGTCCGATAAACATATGAAAAAAAGCTATTTTCCAATCTTTATTATATTGTCCACTTAATTAAAAATTAAATGTATTGGCAAACACTAACATGAAGTCTTGAATAAAAACCTCAGTTGTAAAAACATATTTAGCTAACAAATATAAAAAGTATTCTGAGTCAGGCTAACCCCAAGTTTAGTTTGCACACCATGAAATCACAAGACAGGCCAAATGTGATTTCTGGGGGAGATAACTATCTCATCATATTTTAAATTTAAGTGTAAGGGTCATTTAGAATTACAGAGGTTCCCTGATTCCATGGAGCATGTTGACTGTCTTAACAGTTCTGAGAGCTCATTAATAACAATCCCAATTACTTAGCCCCCCAAATTTGCTTTAAAAATTAAGAAATAAAAATACCAATTTGTAGAGAAAATAAAGGTTATCCAAGATAGGGTACTTCCTAAACTGTCTCATGGTTTAACCTTGATTTGTTGTAGAGTAAGGCAAACATATTTCACTGAATAAGGTGCACTGTATCTAGCTGTGACCAGGTGATTATTTTTTATTGTAAGAGCAGAAATAAGCACTTTCCCTAAATGACTCAAATTACATTGATTTTCACAGTTATGGGCCTATCTGCAACCTGCTGATAATCACTCAAGTTATGTTAATCATGTCTTTAACTCTTTTTGAATTAAACCTGCTTTACTATGTACAAGAAAAAGGCACAGGTTGAAACTTGAAAATACATGTCACTTTGCTTTTTTTCGATTGGTATGGACCTTATATTATTCTAAACTGGTTTTATTATATTTCCAAGGCAGTCACTTTCAAAATATAGACATGTCCCCCTAGTCTCTGCTTAGTTGACTAAAACTTTATTTTAAAAATGTAAATTAATTTTCACCAGGAAAAAACCCTTTGTCAAGAAAATGATTAATGAAATTTCATTTCTTCATGAAACTGGTTAATATTATAATATACCATTAAGTTACTCTATAATTTAGAGCAGATATCAACTGTAGCTTGAGAATTAATTAGAATAATTGGTTCACTTATGATCAGTATAAGTTAAATATCCTATGTAGTACCAGAATACTATTATAAAGTTTCCTATAAGCAGTAAATGCAATGATAAAGCAATGCTGCCACCTAGAGGGAAAAATGTAATACACCTACCGATTAAGAATTAAATTATGTAAAATTATCTTAAAATTTGACCAAACCCTAGAATTATTGCTATAGATCAGAAAGTCTCCTTGTCTTTAAACGCCAAGATTTAGCAGCCAGATTCTTCAGCTATACTATTGAACTTTGAACATACATAAAAAGCAAGAAAAACTATTTTGGAGGAAGCCACTTTATCAATTTAATAAACAAATCAAGAGTCCTTAGGTTTCAAATTAACCAGTTACCAGTGTAACTACATGGGTACAATGTGGGTGAGGGTAAACAAATATCAAGAAAATTTTAAAAAGCAATCCACAACACATTGACAGTAACAGCAGTTTCCAAAGTGCATTGTACCGCCCACACCCAGAAAAGTCCTGTGTAAACATCCTCCTAGCCTGGAGTGTCACAAGGCATTGTGAAGTCCCACAGGAAAATTAAAAAGATTTAACTTGTTTAGTCTAGAGTTGCACAAACATTTTGAATGCAGAAACCTTTCTTTATTAAATACCTTTTTGATACTCCCTCTCCCCCCAGAACTGGAAGTACAGAGAAATGTAAAGTTATGATTCCTATATTTGCTGTGGACTTTCTTGAGCTGTATTTCAAGGAAACACTGTCTGCTAACTTGACTTTTTAAAATGTGAGGTGGTGAGGCAGGGCACAAATTCTCTAGTTTAGTATTAAGTCTGATTCTCGAGTTACAGAAGGTGAGAATAAGGCTTACTGAAATTTAAAACAAATTACTTTCAAGTACATTATTATCCTCCAATTAGGTTATCAAGGCACACATTTTAAAACTGTGCATTAAATTAAACACTTCCAGATTTTCCTTCCATTATTCAAACCTGATGGCCGGGAGAGGAATTCCTTGTCTTGAGTTCATGACCTCCGCCGTTTGGTTTTCAGGTCTGTATCTCCAGCCGGGAGGATCTCCACGTCCACGTCCCCCATCAGATCTGTTAAGTCTCCATTGCTCACGCGTAAGACTCACACAGCCACCACAGTCTCAGGTCCGGAGGTGCCTCCCCCTTGGAAGCAAGAGGGCTATGTGGCCTCATCTGAGGCTGAGATGAGAGAAACTATGGTGACAAGTGCTACTCAGATCAGAACAGAAGAAAGATGGGAAGGGAGATACGGGGTCCAGGAGCAAATGACCATCAGCGGAGCTGCAGGCGCTGCCCCCAGCAAGTCGGCCAGCGCTACCTTCGCTGGAGGGGCCGTCGCTACTGGTGCTTCAGAGGTACTGCCAGAGCTGTTTTGTTTCATGTTCCTTCCTTCCACATTCTGGTTTTTCCCACCAGAATCCTATCATAAAACTCAGTCTGTATAGGTTGTACATATAGACAAAAGACCATAACAGAAACTGAAAACTAAATTTGTTTCCTGCTTTGTTAAAGCGTTTTGAATTACGACAATGGCTCTTATCTGTGAGGTTTTTATGAAATATACCATACCATATCTCTTTCAGCAATGACAAATGCTCACGCACGTATATTTTACTCTAGGTAAATAAGTACTGTGTTTTTGTATTTTACTAGATATACCATTTTAAAAACTAATGTACTTGGTCACTTCTAATGCAGGTGAAACAAGAAACGGACAAAAGTGCAGCTGTTGCGACTGTTGTTGCTGCCGTTGATATGGCCAGAGTGAGAGAACCAGTTATCAGCGCTGTAGAGCAGACTGCTCAGAGGACAACCACGACTGCTATGCACATCCAACCTGCTCAAGAACAGGTAAGTGTTAGTCCATCCAGGCTGGGCTTTCTACACAGAGACCTCATGACTATCCAAGGCTCAATTCATTTTGAGGACAGCTCTGGGCCCAACATCCAGACTTTTGGGACTTTCTGAGCAAAATGTGGTCTGAGATACCAAAGGCTTTCAAGATATAAAAACCATTAGCATACCTGGGCTATGTCAAGTAGGTGGGCAGGCGAGTTAATGATCAGAAAGTCAATATAGGAGGTCAAACAAGGTAGTCAAAGTACTAAGTGCTCCTGGGTCCACACAGCACAGGGAGGTGGAGGAAATTAGCTACACAAGGCAGGTGTGTGTGGGTGTGTGTGTGTGTGTGTGTGTGTGTGTGTGTGTGTGTGTTCAGCGCTATAGCTAGACCGTCCATCCAAACAGAGCTCAGACACTCTAAGGGCCTGGCATGGAAACCATTATTTCAGGGCAGACATTACTTTTATCTAAGCTTTCCCCAAAGACCTTTGCTTTTACTTTCCTCAGAATAAACCTGACACTTGATCCATGGCTGAAATGTGTTATAAATCCAGGATAATTTCCCACCTCATATTTGAGTAGATTTTCTGTTATAGTTTAAAATCACTCTAAGCTTCCCTCCTGATCTTCTCTTGTGTGACATTTATGTCTTTATTCTGATTTATTATTGTAACTTTTTATATAAGGTGCATTAAAGTATTTCCTCCCTTTCCCATATGAAAATCAGATGAGAAAAGAGGCAGAGAAGACTGCTATAACTAAGGTAGTAGTGGCTGCCGATAAAACCAAGGAGCAAGAATTGAAATCAAGAACCAGAGAAGTAATTACAACAAAACAAGAGCAGATGCACGTAACACACGAACAGGTGAAATAGTTTTTAATGTGAAATTATTGTTGTTATTAACTATGTCAACACATATGATAATGCTTATTGTGAAGGGTGTTGTTTCTTGGGCAACATGACTGTTATCATACTAATAAAATCCCCTTATATCTGTATTCTTGGGTTTTGGATACTAAAGTCCCTTAGAGTCACCAAATTCTTCCCTCATGTAGACAAAGTTATGTCTATAGACAAAGGTATCTCTGTGAACACACATTAGGAGTAGAAACAGGTCTCATCTACATTGACCTAGGGATGCACTACCTAAATATGTGGCTGCGAGGAAGGTAAAACCAGAAGGGGAAATTGATGCGAAGGTCGAAAGAGGGAAGAATGGAAAAGAACACTGGGCACACATTGCTTTGAAAATAGCTTAATAACTTATTCCTGACTCTGGGGAACACTCGAATATGGATCTGAGTGGGATGTACAGCACAACCTTCTTAGGTCAGATGATCAGAAAAGGTAAAAAGGGCAGTCCATAATTGGAGGAATTCAGGGACAGATTAGTTAAGGCTAGTTGGACAGATTAGTTAAGGGCTCTTGGCCAAAAGAAACAATTATCAGTTGAATGGTTTCAGAGGATGAACTTCCAAGTTTCTTTCAACCCTGGGATGCTAAATTTTAGTGATGATGTCTGAGAATGGCAGAGAAGTAAACAGCAATATCTTCACCCCAGTCCCCATCCCAACACATACCCCTTTGGCATCCAGATCCAATGCAGTATTCTTCATGGGGTTAAGGAACTGGAAAACATTTTGCCTGGGATATATACAAAACTTTTCTCCCCATAATGTCTAAACTTTAGAAAAATAAGCCTCAATATTCCCAAACCATCAGAATATTTAGGAAATTCTTCAAAGCAAAAATATTGTATAACTGCAGATTTTTAATTGTTCATACTTGACTTCTCATATATAAGAGGATAAGACAAAATTCTTCGAAGGCCTTCCATTTTAATGTCCTATGCTCTAAGATCACCTTTAGATGACAGAGGTAGCACGGGATAATATTGCCATATATCTATTTATAAAAATTGGATGTCTTTTTCAAGGAAGATGGCAACTGTCTGATTCAAAGAAACACTGTTGAATCCAACTTTTTTTCTCTAAGCATCTTAAGTTATGGTTTAGACAGAAAAAATAGCATGGTCATGTTAATGAAAATGAGATGATTTATTTTATTTAGTGATATCTGCAGAAAAGGGATTTTACTTCTTTTAATTCTTATTTTGTTATATTTAATAAATACTATGTCACTTCTATTAGAGAGCAGGAGACAATAAGGTTTTGTTTTTATCACTGATTTCAGATAAGAAAAGAAACTGAAAAAGCATATGTACCGAAAGTAGTAATTTCCACAACTAAAGCCAAAGAACAAGAAACTAGAATTTCTGGAGAAGTTACAAAGCAAGAACAAAAACAAATAACTCAAGAAACAGTAAGTTCAATTTTGTAAATACCTTGTAGTTCATTGGCAAATACATTCCAGCCAGCTGCATGTATCCTATAATCAAAACCTTAAAATGAAGGAGTCTTTCATGTATGTTATTTTGTGATTTCTCTGTGTCTAGTATTGAAACTCTTTCATGTTCTCTTTGTGTGATTTTTCACTCAACTGATCACTTTTGGGGAGAATATCTTTTAGAACAGATTGTGGCACATCTTTGACATTTTTAGAACACAAATAGAAGGTAGTTCTCATGCCAGTCCAGTTACCCACTGGTGCACAGTTCTTTCATTCATAGCCTGAGCCCTCAGTCACCTAGGTTCCAACACACAAACTACATAGTTGTAAGACACATGTGTGCACGTACACACCAGTGATGAACACTCCAACTAAATGTCAAGAGAAAGTGAGGAAATGTTGGGTATTAGGGGAAACCAGTACTTCTTCAGGAAAGTGACCTAATTAGTGATAAACAGTGGCCTAGAAGTGTTTTCTGTGTTTGTGCCTTAAAGAGGTGTGAGAACATCCTTCAATGTCACTAAAATCCCCTTCTTGACCATATGTGAAATTAAACCTTAAAGTGCCAGAAAAAAGGCATATATTTTGAATTCTTTCATATTGGGGGAATGAAGGAGGGTGGGAGAGGCGCTATGTTCACTTTCTTAATCTCAAGCTCTTTGCTGATCCTAGACCTACTTTTTTAAAAAAGTCCACCTAAGAAAACTATATACTTGAAAGGCTAGTCAGCAGCTTTTGGATGAATTTCCCTCTCCTTATAGAGAGAGACTTTGAATGCACAAGAATTTTACTTGGCATAATCAAGGGCGTAGAAATCCCTCTTGCCATTGCGATGCTGGTGACTATAGTTTTCCAGCCATTTGCCAGTAGCCAGTCACTGGGTTCCATAACATGTCACATGTCTCAAAGATCACTTTTTCAGTCCTAGGACAGTTCGCTAAGGGGCAGGTGGGCCATAAAGAAGCTTATTCCTCAGGAAAATCAAAGTCTCAATTTTAAATACAAGTGTAGGCCCTTAAAATGGAAACGTGATATTTTCTCTTCACCACTAAGCATTCTGTATTCTCCTGAGTGTTACAAGGATATCTTGACATTTCTTTTGTGCCTTTTGAAACTCAAATCTTTATTTTACTCTGAAAATCAGATGAGACAGGAGGCTGAGACAACTGCTACATCCATGGTGGTAGTTGCCACTGCAAAGCCCACAAAACAAGAAACAATTTTGGGAGCTCAAGAAGAAATTACCATACAAGATCAAATGCACATAATTCATGAAAAGGTGATGACTTACTGCCGGTGTGAAATTCATGCATATCATTTCATTTGCGAGCCACCTACATTTTCATCACGGTTTTTAATCATCACTTTTTCGCTTCTTCTTATAACTCAAATAGAAGAACTTCAAAACCTCTCAAGAGCTTTTTGTCACCTATCTAGCTTTCACTGCCACTTGTCATTCTTAACTTTCAGATTTTCTTTGGACTGTTACTAATATGATATTATAATTCACCATAATAGCAGAATCAAGTGTACAAATATAATGTGAGAAAGAGAAATGCATCCTTTATTTTTTTATTGCTAATCACACTTTTTTTATTCTAGACTGAACTTTTTATTGATATTTTTACTAATGAAGCAGTATGGATTATCACAGCAACTCAAATGATATATTTAAAATGTGATTAAAATGTCTTGACCAGAAAGAAATTTTGCTTCCTTTCTCAGTTTTGTCTTAACTTTCTTTTATTAGAGGCTGTATGGAATTTAATGACCCTTTCTCATTTTTTTTATCATATGACCAGATAATGAAAGAAACTAGGAAAACAGTGGTACCTAGAGTCATAGTGGCCACACCCAAAGTCAAAGAACAAGATTTAGTGTCAAGAAGTAGAGAAGGCATCACTACCAAAAGAGAGCAAGTTCAAATAACTCAGGAAAAGGTGAATACTGATATTTGAGATGAGAAAAGTCCACCTTTAAACTGACTTCTAGTAAATCATTAACTATGATTTATAAATTATTAATCTATATTTTCCTTTTTGAATCCCAAACTAAAAGAAAATGGTAAATGTGTGATGCTTACCCTTCACTTTATCTGCACATTTGATTTTCATCCATCTGTAACATTTATAATTCACTTTATTCATCATTGTTTCTTGCATGAAGATTAGCATTTTTTAGCCTGATTTAAAAAAAAAAACATAAATGGAAGTATCTGGAGTTTTTTTTTATAGCTAACACGTATAAGTTTTGTGATTCCTAGTCAATGTGTGCAAACTGGTGGTTGGGGGGAATGGGTCATGCAATGTCTGTCTGAAGTCCTGTGCAATTTAAACCTTCATTTTACTGTAATAATCAGATGAGAAAGGAAGCTGAGAAAACTGCCTTGTCTACAATAGCAGTTGCTACTGCTAAAGCCAAAGAACAAGAAACAATACTGAGAACTAGAGAAGGAATGGCTGCTAGACAAGAACAAATCCAAGTTACTCATGGAAAGGTGACTATTCCAAGTGTGAAATCCTTATTATAACACCTTAAGATTTGTCAGTCTTAGAATTTCTTATGTATGAGACACTATTAACCTATTTATATTTTAAACGATGAAACAATTGGAAACTGAAAAGCCAAATTATTTATTATTATTATTATTACATAATCCTTTCCCCATTGATCTTTTCACTATTATTTTTATTATTAACATCCAGAAATTCTCCAGAAGTTGATGATTAAAAGTGCATGCAGGCTAATTTTAATATACTTCATGAATATTAAATATATATATGTAAATGATAAAATTACTGTTAAGAAGATGTCTGTTTTGAGGGGGCATTAAATTCAGTATATTATGTTGAAGATCATAGACTTATTTCACAAAATTACCTATAATTTTTTTCATGTGTAACGTTATCTTTTTCCCCCTGTAAATATGAGATGAAAAAAGAAGCTGAGAAAATTAGTGCCTGCTGTAGTAGTTCTCACTAAAGCTAACCAAGATACAATATTAAAATCTAGAAAAGGATTTATCCATCCAGAATACACATATGCCATGAAAAGGTTATTTGTAACTATGAAATTTCCATATTTCATATTATCTTATTTCCCATGACTTTGCCATCTACCCCAAATGAGCTATTTACCTAATTTAATTCTTAATTACTTTTACAGTGTTTGGAAATTAGCAACAAAAGTTTTTCAATTTTTTTAGCATCATGGTTGTATTTTTCTGTCTGTATTTTTCTGTGTTGTATTTTTCTGTGTTGTATTTTTCTGTGTTGTATTTTTCTGTGTTGTTTCTATCTCTATCTTTTTGTTTTTTCTTTTTTCTAAGATATGATTTAAGATCAACTTTTTAAACACTTACCCAAGTCTAGTACTGAATGGCATATCAGCCTTTCAGAAGTCTTATCAATGAGAGTAATTCTAATATATAACATACTTCATTAGTGATTATATTTGAATTTTTATTTGTTTTGAATCACATACATAAATTTGATTATCTTATTTTTGTTGTTAAAAATTAGCTAAGAATGGAAACTGAAAAAATGTCTATACCCAAAGTAATAGTTACAACTGCAAAATCTACTGAACCAGCCACACTGTCAAGGACTAGAGAAGGATTTGCTATTAAGCAAGAACAAATACATCTTATTCATGAGGAGACGAAAACTGATGCTGTGGAGGTGAAAATCATTGTTTCATCCCATTTCATCATCTGTCATAACTTTGCATTCATCATGAGTCGTTCTGCTCCTGGTGTTCCATTTAATTGTTTAACTGATCAACAAACAAAACATTAAAGAGGCTTTTAAATTCAGTCCAGTTCCTCCAGTGGAAGTTAGCATCTCTAGTTGTGAAAAGCAAGATTAAATAATACTTTTCTTTGTGTCTCCTAAATTAATTATCAGCATTTAACTGTATGAGTTTGGGTCTCCTTGTCCAACTTTTATTCTTGGCTTACCTAGGTTCCAGAAACATGAAGAACATTAGAGTCCATTAAGAAATAAAAGCAGCTACCAGCATAGAGTATGCATTTTTAGTCATCCACCAAGCAGCATAAGTATATGAATTTAATATACATTAATGCAGAAAAAAAGTATATGTTTCCCCAATTTAAAATATTCTACTGTAATTAAGACTCTTTCTTGTGTAAGTTTTAAATTAAGAGCAAGATCTGTCTATTTCAGTAGGCAAATGACAATTTCTTTGAACCTGAGTTTCTCATTGTTAAAATCAAACTAAAACTCAACCTTACTACCTCATAGATTGGTTGAAAGGTTCAAATAAGATATAATGTAAATGCAAACACTCTACAAGTAAACTTTTATATAGAGAGATAAATAAAATATATGAGATAATACATAGTATACAATTATATAAGGTAATTTATACATTATATAATATATATAGTCTGTGAAGATGTTAACATGTTTTTATAATCTGTAAAATTAAAGTCAACTAATAGCCTATATGGTTTAAAAAATATAAAAAAAACAGATTAACATACTTAACTCAACTAAGCCTCACATATATTTTACAGTTTCTTCTTAAATACAATCTGAAGATGGCATTTGTCATTCTTCAAAGCAGATTAGATTGTGGCTTCTCAGAAGGAAGCACTGGATACAGCCCATGATCACTAAAGCCCAATTCCATCACACACACACACACAAAAAAACCCTTCATTTTTATCTTAGAGGTTCCGATAATAATTTTAACAGATATACAGGTAGCATCCTTGAAAAACATTTTAGATGCAATCTAGATTCTATTCTCAGAAGAAAAGCAAACTGGACATAAATAAAATATTCCAGCATTACTTTTAAAGAGCACTGGTGAATATAGCAATTTGATTTTTTCAATATACTCTTTCTAAGTATTACATAGAATCATAACATGTAAGCCACATCAACTGATTTTCCTTCTTTAAAAGAAAACTCCTTTGCAAAATATGTTCCCATTTATGCTAATCGGATTCATGGAAATGAGAAAACATTTGTTTTCTTCTTCCTTTTAACTCTCAGTAATAATGACAGTAATTGAACTTCACTGTGAAAGTTTTTTCTTGAATCCAAATATGATAACACTTTTTCACTTTAATCACAGCACCTTCATTTATATGTTTTAAGAGCAGTATTTTCTAATCGATTAAAAAATTCTTATCCTTATGGAATCATAAGTAAATTAATCTGCCTCACCGTGTGTTCATGAGCTTTCGTGTTGTCTCAGATTTGCATGTAATTGTACAACTTTGTAGCAACTAATTCTTCTTAATGGGTTTATGATGGCATTTGAGTAGATTTTTATCATCGCTGTCATTGTGTCAACACGAGACTAAATGATCAAGAAGATAATAAAAATAATCAACGAAGATAACCACCTTCAAAGTTCTGATTTCCCAAGTACTAATTGACTGCCTCATACATAATCTTAGAAAAACTCAAAATCTTCTTAGTATTTTATACACACAGTGTGCTGTCTTATTTATATGTGTATGATTTGATGTCTAGTCTAAATAAGCAGATGTATATAGAGTGTATCTAACTAGATGTCCACACATCATAATAATCAATGAAACATTAAGGTCCTAAATGCATCCATGAGTTATATTTCTGGAGACATTAACATAGCTTTATAACATGGGTGCCATCTGACTATCATGCCTTTAGGCATTTGTCTGTTCTTGATGACTATCTTAGGAGAAGATGTCCAAACCTGACTTTGACATTGCTATGTAATAATTCTGGAAACCTTGTCTCCAGGTGGATGTTGGGAAAAAGGCGGAAGCTGTAGCAACAGTTGTTGCTGCAGTAGACCAGGCCCGTGTCAGAGAGCCCAGAGAACCCAGGCATCTTGAAGAATCATATGCTCAGCAGGCCACGTTAGAATATGGATATAAGGAGCATGTTTCCGCCACAAAGGTAGTTGAGCATCCCCAACGTCCAGCCTCAGAACCCCAGGTTGTCCCTAAAGCAGTCAAGCCTAGAGTGATCCAAGTTCCTTCTGAGACTCATATCACAACTACTGATCAAATGGGAATGCATATATCATCACAGGTGAGTCTGTACCTACTGATATTTCACCCAATAGATGGGAAAGCAAGCTTAACTGCTGTGGTCATCTGGTAAACAGTGATATCACTGAGTTTCATTTCAATGCAGATTCAGAAAACTACAGATCTTACAACTGAAAGATTAGTCCATGTGGATAAACGCCCCCGTACAGCAAGCCCTCATTTTACTGTTTCAAAGATTTCTGTTCCTAAGACAGAACATGGATATGAGGTAAGAAGTGATAGAGCATGACAAAGAAATGTTTAGCTCAAAAAAATAAGTAAGGCGTGATGTGCAGTATCTTGGCATAAGCCAGTGTGGACTTTTTCTTAGTAATGTCTATGTGTATTCACGGTGGACTCAGAGCCCCTCATTTGGTTTCCCTGCAAGGTGAGCCTAGAGTAGCAGGTACTTATCCTACACCTCTGAAGAGACATAAATTCATTCATGCTTCTCTCTGTTCCACATTTTGTAAAAGGTGGTATATTACACAGTTTACTTTCCCTTGTGCTATGAGACATTTCAGAATAACTTAACCAAGAATGTATATCAATACTAAAGACAGACATTGAGAAATTATATATTTATATACTCAATATAGCAAGATGGAGAAGTAGTGTTCTGTGGTGGTCAGGTTGGACTGTGGAGTCAAACAGTCCTGAATTAGTGTCCTAGCTCTGCCTTTATTAGTTGTGTCATCAGGGGTAAGTTAACGCATATAAAAACCTTAGCAAGTTGGCAGCACATAATAATTCTCAATATTCAGCACTATTACTTTTATTATACACATGCAAGATATAGAATCCAAATCTTGTATACCTTCAAAGGATTGTAGATTACATTTAATACCTATATTTGGGATAGTCCCAATTTACTATTGAAACCAAATAATCAGACAACAATGGAAAGAAAAAAAAAACAGTAAGAAATCCTTTATTTTTCTGAATGTCTCCATTTTCACATTTCAAACAAATTTGTGGCTGAACCCTAAATGTGCTATTTTAAAGTAGTTCTTGGAATTTTTCAAGTATTTTAGTAATTTCTCAATTTTGAATTTCTCACTATAATATTTTCAAGTGCAGTATTCATTGGGATGGTTAAATAAAAATTCATGACTGAGCTTTAGGAGACCCTCAGTTCCTTTCTGATGAGAGTGTAAAATAAGGAGTTCTTAATATAACTCTTTAAAAAAGATATTTTCAACATATTTTACAAAGTGGCAGGAATGAAAATGAGCTTTAGAACTGGCTTATCTCTGAGTTTTCACTAACTCTAAGAGTGATAATGAAACATTAAAAAAAAAAACCCAGATCATATAGAAAATAGATTCAGACTTACCAGATTCATTCCTTACCAGGAATGCTAGTAGTGACGCACTTCTAAATGATGACTTAAATGACAGTTAAGTGACTTTATTTTCTAACTTTGTTTCCATTTAGGCATCAATAGCCGGTAGTGCTATTGCCACATTACAAAAAGAGTTGTCAGCCACATCCTCTGCTCAGAAGATCACCAAATCAGTGAAGGCACCTACTGTGAAGCCTGCTGAGACCAGAGTGAGAGCAGAGCCCACCCCCTCACCTCAGTTCCCCTTCACTGACATACCAGAGACTTACAGGAGTCAAGCTGGCATTGAAGTGAAAAAAGAAGTAGGGGTGAGCATCACTGGTAGCACAGTCCGTGAAGAGCACTTCGAAGTACATGGGCGTGAAACCAAGGTTGGTCACTGGATTGCACTAAATTGTTTGATCCCTCCCTATCAATCAGGGCCAGGTGTTCCGCGGTTTGTACTGCAGAAGTACTCATCCAAGCATCTTGCCTTTCTCTTTTACTATACTCAAACTTAATTTTAGAGTGTCAGAGCTCTTTTTCTCAAATTATTTTCTAATTTTGCATGTGTGAGAAGTTTATGAAATTTCCCCTCATTTCATGGGCATTTTGTAACAACCTTTGTAAAATTCGTAGGTAACAGAAACAGCAAGAGTACCTGCACCTGTTGAAATCCCTGTTACTCCACCAACTTTGGTCTCGGTGAGTGAAAAATTGATTGTGATGGACCGTATGCATATCTGCTACAAATAGTTTTAACATGTGCAAAGATCAGTTTCTCAAACTGGAAAATGGCATTAGTAGTTTACAAGTGCTAATTTTAAAACCATGTACTATTTGGCAAAGAAAATGGGAATTCTATGTGACAACCATCAGTCATGTAGTCAACAGATTTAGTGAGTTTCTATTATGTCTAAGGCATTATTGAAAAGAATATGGAGATATATAAAGACAAAGTCAGTTCTCTGAAGTCTTTGCCTTATTATCAGAGAAATTATACATAAAAAAGAAAGGTAAAAATATAGAAGATCATAAGCACCTGAACAGAGGGAGGATCCAGAGAAAGCATAGATTACTTCCAAATGGCGATAGCATGGAAAGCTTTGTTGAAGAGGTAGGATTTGCTATTGAGTCTTTAAGCTTTGTTAAGATTTGAATATGTGAGCATCACAAGGGTACAGAGTTGCCCCATTATATCTTAGTAAAAGGGCTCCACCTTATCAACTAGAAAACGCCTTGCATTTATCTCAACTTTGGGATATTCCAAATTCCAAAGGAGTCTCGATACTAGGATTTCTAGAGCACTAATTTGAAAAAAATATATATGGCAATTAAAATATACAAGTTAAAACCCCCACATTTGCTATAACATATGGAGATTATAAATAAATACACACATATACCAATACTATATTCTTTTTCTTCTCTCTTCAGGGCTTAAAAAATGTGACTGTTATAGAAGGTGAATCCGTCACCTTGGAGTGCCACATCTCTGGATACCCGTCCCCAAAAGTGACTTGGTACAGGGAAGACTACCAAATAGAAAGTTCCATTGACTTCCAGATAACCTTCCAGAGTGGAATCGCTCGTCTTATGATTCGCGAAGCCTTTGCAGAAGACAGCGGGAGATTTACTTGCAGTGCTGTGAACGAAGCTGGGACTGTCAGCACATCCTGCTACCTAGCTGTGCAAGGTTAGTGCCACAAGCCCACCACCCTTTTATACATGCCATCACTCTCATTCCTCACTCTCAGCTGACACTTCCTCACACAATACAATTTCTCCATACCTCATAATGGTGACCTCTTCTGGAATTGCGGGGTAGATTGTAAAGTCAACTTAATTGTCACGCTAAGCAGAAGTCACTAACAAAATGAACTAAATGCCTACCTTAAATGAGAAATTTCTATCTTCTTCCAGTTTCAGAAGAGTTTGAAAAGGAAACCACATCAGTGACTGAGAAATTTACACAAGAAGAGAAACGGTAAAACATACTTTTGCTAATTAGTTTTTGTTCTAGTTGGCCCTTGAACAACATGGGTTTGAACCACATGGGTCCACTTATATTTTCAATAAATACAGTCAGACCTTCATTTCCACGAGTTTCACCTCTGTGGATTCAATCAACCAGGGAACAAAAACAGTATTTTTACATTCCCAACAGCAGATTCCCAACTGTGGATTGAAAATAATTTTTAATCTGAGATTGGTTGAATCTGCAGCTGCGAATCCTGGACAGATTTTTGAGTCAAAGTTAAACGTGGTTTTTTAGCTGCGTGAGGTCAGTGCCCCTAACCCCCTGCTTTGCTCAGAAGTCAAATGTACAGTTTTTATTTTTCAGTCTCTTTAGTACCGGAAAATTGCAATTTTGGAGCTAATATGATAGAAATTCTCTTTCCAGCTTTGTGGAGTCAAGAGATGTGGTAATGACCGATACTAGCATTACAGAGGAACGAGCAGAGCCAGGAGAACCTGCTGCTCCTTTCTTCATTACAAAACCAGTGGTCCAGAAACTGGTGGAAGGTGGAAGAATTGTGTTTGAATGTCAGGTTGGCGGCAACCCAAAGCCCCATGTCTACTGGAAAAAATCTGGTGTTCCTCTAACCAGTGGATACAGGTATTTTGATGGCTGAATGACAGAGTTCTCAGTGATTCGTTTGATATTTATTTATATGAAGCCTAGAGTGGAGTAGAATAATTTAAATTATTCCAAATGTAGATTCTTTCATTATGTAGCCACCATAGTGTATTTTCATATTTTTGTACAAAGTCTTATTGAGAAACAAAGCTATTTCACAAGTGTATGGAAGATATATTTATTTATAGTTCAGTTTGATTCAGTTATAGTGTCAGTAAAATAGAGAAAATGGTGTAGATTTTTATACACATACACACTTTTTCAGAAAAAATTCTGAGATAACTTTCAATAAAAATAATTTAAGTACTAAAAGGTAAAATAAGGGTCATATAATGAAGAAGAAAGTTACATATGAGCATTTATGCTAATATATTTACTACAATTGAATATAAATTTAAATTATAATTTTCTTCCATTTAAGACAAAAAGGTAACCTGATAATCTAAAAATGTAGCTAACATATCATAATAAGAAATATAGTATATTATGCTGGAGGCTTAATACTGAAATAGTTAAAGAGATTTAATGTTTTGAATATTAATTTGATCTTCAAATGAAAAAATGAACAAAATAATGAACAAAGAGAAAGTACCTAAGTTTTTTAACTCTTTGCTAACATAAACACTGCAACCCCATATTTCCATATATCCTATTCTACTAGTATTACACTCTATTATTTATTTTAAGATTGTCTGAATAGTCTTGAAAATGAAACCTTTAACTTGTTTGTCTCTCGTTATTCATGTCCATGTGCTTTCCTCAAGTTCCAGCAATCTTGCAGTTATAGTCTATAATAGAGCTTAGTCACGTGTTCAGGAACATTGAATTTTACACTACAGATCCACTTAAGGGTTATTTTACTCATGTAAGACTTATTAATGACTAAATTTTTTGTTTGTCCATTTCTATAAAGATACAAAGTGAGTTACAACAAACAAACCGGTGAGTGCAAACTGGTGATTTCAATGACTTTTGCCGATGATGCTGGAGAATACACTATTGTTATTCGTAATAAGCATGGAGAAATTTCTGCATCTGCCTCCTTGCTTGAAGAAGGTAAGTGCAACTCAAACTAGTTCCTGTGTGCATGGCAAAAACAAAAATGCATGGAGGTAGCAGTGCCGTGTGTTTGTTGAAAGGCTTGTTGCAGTACCCTGGTTCTGATACTGGTCCTGTCCCCATCACTACCATCCCTCCTTGATCTAAGCCATAATAGGAAATGTCTTAGACCACATGGCCTCAAAAGCCATACTGGAACTACTCATCCAAGTTTCTAGCGATAGTTTCTATTTGCTGTATTCATTGGTGCATATCATGCCTTAGAAGATACAGGGAATATAAACCCGGTTGCCTTCCAGATCCAGGCAGATAATACCAGTGAATGCAATGAAGACAATGGCAAACTAGAGAGTATATGCCCCACCTCAAGAACACAGCAGTGCCCCATCTCCAGTGGGTTGTTGCCAAGCACTCATGTACCAGGCTCAATGTTGGTAGAGCTTCTGATATTTTAAGGAAAAGTGGGAAATCAGGATTTTCAAAATTCATAAGTAATTTGAAAAAAATATATAATAGCATTCAGGCCAAACAAAATTTATCTGAGTCACTATTATGTTGCTTAGCTCTTCACATTTACAGTGGACCATTCCACACTCTGTCTGATTTGATCTGCACAGCACTCCTTAGAAAGAGTTAAGACATTATCTCCATTTAGCAGACAAAACACCCAAGACCCAGGAAGGTAAATGAATTGCCAAAAGCCACATAGCACATCTTGAAGACCTCTAAGAGATCCCGAAGGACTGATTGCTAATACAAAATTCTTTCCATAGTAGTAGTGGCTGGTCTGACTTGTTAGTATAAGTCTGGATTTGAAATTCAATCTAATAAATATTTATTGAGCACTTTGATAGTAAATTTTAGGAAACCAGGCTTTTGCTTATCAGCTTTTTCTAGTGTGGGGCTTTTCCTGAATGAAAAGTGGCATGAAGACTTTTACATAATAACATTAAAAATTAACTTATATTCTTAACTCCTAGCTGATTATGACTCACTGATGAAGTCTCAGCAAGAAATGCTTTATCAGACGCAAATGACTGCATTTGTGCAAGAACCTAAAGTTGGAGAAATAGCACCTGGATTTATATACTCTGATTATGAAAAAGAATATGAAAAAGAACAGGCCTTAATTAGGAAGAAAATGGCCAAAGACACTATAATGGTCAGAACTTTTGTAGAAGACCAGGTGAGTATAACAATAAAGACCAAATAAACTTTTATAAATTATACTTTCCTCCCACAATACCCCTCTTTTTTGTTTGATATTTTCATTTTCAAATGACAGAGTCAGGTTAGACTGCTATTAGTAGGTTCAGGTCCACTGCTGACGAGCTTCCTTAATCTTCGTGACATGTTGCACATATGACTTTAGAAATAGGGATTACATATATGCAACAAAATATGACTTTAGAATTATGTATTATATATATATGCAGAAAAAGACAAATATTACCATGACCAAGTCCAAGATCTCTTCATATCTATGATGAACAACCAGTATATATGACTCATACTTTCAGAATATCATTTACCCAAGATGCCACAGCATAAACTGGAAAAGATGACCGTAGTGCAGATGAAAAAGAAAATAAAAAAGCTTTCTAAATTTTTTTCCAGTTAAAAACTTGAATCAATTCTTACCTCTAAAACTAATATCCTTAAAGAATTTTTATCAGTGAGGATATACCTTTTTAACAAACTGTCACCTATTTTACTACCATAGGAATTCCATATTTCTTCCTTTGAGGAGAGGCTCATTAAAGAAATTGAATACAGAATAATAAAGACTACACTAGAGGAACTTCTTGAAGAAGATGGAGAAGAAAGGATGGCAGTAGACATTTCTGAATCTGAAGCTGTTGAAGCAGGATTTGATTTAAGACTCAAGAATTATAGAATTCTTGAGGGGATGGGTGTTACTTTTCATTGCAAGATGTCTGGATATCCATTACCCAAGGTGAAATATAGACGTTTATTTTTTCTCCATGCCACTTTATAGATAGAAATAGGTTACACTATAACTGTTTTATCTAAATTTTGTTCACATATGCATATTATTTGTAGATTGCATGGTATAAAGATGGGAAGCGCATCAAACATGGAGAGAGGTACCAAATGGACTTTCTACAAGATGGCAGAGCTAGCCTGCGCATACCTGTTGTTCTTCCAGAAGATGAGGGAATCTATACTGCATTTGCCAGCAATTTTAAAGGAAATGCAATTTGCTCTGGGAAATTGTATGTGGAACCTGCTGCTCCACTTGGTGCTCCGACTTTCATACCCACACCAGAGCCAGTGAGCAGAATCCGGTAAGACCAATAGTAATCATTTGGGTTGATTAGTATTTAAACTGTTTAAAACACTAAATATCCCAGTAGCAAATTGCTTTTGGTGAGGAGAGACTGAAGCTGAGATAGCACAGATACCTGCCATTAGCAATACCAATGATTGCCAAGAGTTTTTATTTTTCACCCCTATAAAGGACAAGCAAAGCATATGTAGCATGCTATTCATTTTCCCAGTGTTATAACTAATATAATGAAGGCTATAGGGTTTATCTAACATCTGATTCTACATGTGTTATCCTTAATTTACACATCAGCCATGCAAAGTAGGGATTATTATTCCTACTTTGTAAGCAAGAACACTGAGTCTCTGCAATCCTATGAATACTGCCTTCATTTAACTATCCTGTAACTGGTGGTGCCAACATTTGAAATCCAATCCAAAGCATTCCTGCTACAAGGTGTAGTAGATAGGGTTTTGTTTTGTTTTCAAATATAATTTCTATGTTTTTTCTCTTGTTATGTAAAGAAGTATATTTTTATTTGTTCATAAGTTTTTATTCATTGGTTTATTTAACCAACCAACATTTATTGAGATATTTTGGTAGTGGAATCAAAAAGGTTTGGTGACTAGTTAAATACAGGTGGTGAGAGAAAGACAGTATTAAGAATCATTCCAAGATTCTGAGTAACGGATACCTAGCTGTGTTAAATGACTACTGATTAGATTGAGGATATATAATTAAAAGAGTTTTGGGAGCAATAATAATATATTTTATTTTAAATCCCAGTGAGTTTAAAGTGCGTTTTATGACATAAAAATTCTAAAATAACACGTATGAATAAAACAGAAAAAGGTTTGTTTATTTAGCTGAGTTTTCTCTATGCCACATGAAAATATTCTGTTTTCCTTTATTTTTTCAGATCTATCTCTCCACGTTCAGTGAGCAGGTCTCCTATACGCATGTCTCCTGCAAGGATGTCACCTGCACGAATGTCCCCTGCAAGAATGTCCCCTGGGCGTAGGTTGGAGGAAACAGACGAGTCACAACTTGAGAGACTGTATAAGCCAGTATTTGTATTAAAACCTGCTTCTTTCAAATGTTTAGAAGGACAAACTGCCAGATTTGACTTAAAGGTTGTGGGTAGACCCATGCCAGAGACTTTCTGGTTTCATGATGGTAAGTATGATAAATTTTTGCTCACAAATTATTAAAATCAAGAATAAGCTTATATGTGTGTTAACAAATTTTTAAAAATTATTTTAACAATCTGTTTTCTATTTATTTTTTGACAGGCCAGCAAGTTATCAATGACTATACCCACAAAGTAGTTATTAAAGAAGATGGCACCCAATCACTGATTATTGTTCCTGCAGCACCCAGTGATTCTGGGGAATGGACCGTGGTTGCCCAAAACAGGGCAGGCAAATCTTCAATTTCAGTGATTTTAACTGTGGAAGGTATTTGCTTTTAAAATTAAAAGAAAAATTACCTTATCATTTGGATTATTATACACAGATATTTCAGCCCTGTTCACTCTAAATCATGACCTCTCCCTTTCAGCTGTGGAACATCAGGTTAAACCAGTGTTTGTGGAAAAACTGAAAAATGTCAATGTAAAGGAAGGTTCCCGACTTGAAATGAAAGTCAGAGCTACGGGTAACCCTAATCCTGACATTGTATGGTTGAAAAACAGTGAAATCATTGTACCTCATAAATACCCAAAGATCAGGTAAATTTGCTTGGGAATAATAGAACTAAGTTTATTCCATGAGTCTAATAACCAAGAAAGCAACAACTAGTTTTGTATTGATAACTTCTTTTAACTTTTTTTTTAGAATTGAAGGAACCAAGGGAGAAGCTGCCCTTAAAATTGATTCTACTGTCAGCCAAGATTCTGCCTGGTATACTGCAACAGCTATTAATAAGGCTGGCCGAGACACGACAAGATGCAAAGTAAATGTCGAAGTTGAGTTTGCAGAGCCTGAACCAGAGAGAAGATTAATTATTCCACGAGGGACATACAGAGCAAAGGAGATTGCAGCCCCAGAACTGGAGCCCCTCCATTTGCGATATGGTCAAGAGCAATGGGAAGAAGGTGACCTCTACGACAAAGAGAAACAGCAGAAACCATTTTTCAAGAAAAAACTCACTTCCTTAAGACTCAAGCGCTTTGGGCCTGCCCACTTTGAATGCAGGCTAACACCAATTGGTGACCCAACGATGGTGGTGGAATGGCTCCATGATGGAAAGCCACTTGAAGCAGCCAACAGGCTTCGTATGATCAATGAATTTGGGTATTGCAGCCTTGATTACGGAGTTGCATATTCTAGAGATAGTGGCATCATTACTTGCAGGGCCACTAACAAATATGGAACAGATCACACATCTGCTACTCTTATTGTTAAAGATGAGAAAAGTCTTGTGGAAGAATCTCAATTGCCTGAGGGGAGGAAAGGCTTACAGAGAATTGAGGAATTAGAGAGGATGGCTCATGAAGGTGCACTTACAGGTGTAACAACAGATCAAAAAGAGAAGCAAAAGCCAGACATCGTCTTGTTCCCAGAGCCAGTAAGAGTACTTGAAGGGGAGACCGCTAGATTCCGTTGCCGAGTGACAGGTTACCCTCAGCCCAAAGTCAACTGGTACCTCAATGGACAGCTCATCCGCAAAAGTAAAAGGTTCAGAGTTCGCTATGATGGCATTCATTATCTAGACATTGTGGACTGCAAATCATATGATACAGGTGAAGTCAAGGTCACTGCAGAAAATCCAGAAGGTGTGACAGAGCATAAAGTGAAACTTGAGATCCAACAGAGAGAAGATTTTAGGTCTGTCCTCAGGCGAGCCCCTGAACCAAAGCCTGAGTTTCACATACATGAAGCTGGAAAACTTCAGTTTGAAGTACAAAAAGTAGATAGACCTGTTGACACCACTGAAGCCAAGGAAATTGTGAAGCTTAAAAGGGCTGAGAGAATCACTCATGAAAAGGTATCTGAAGAGTCAGAAGAGCTGCGTAGTAAATTCAAGCGCAGAACAGAAGAGGGATATTATGAAGCCATTACTGCTGTGGAGCTCAAGTCTCGTAAAAAGGATGAATCCTATGAAGAACTCCTGAAGAAGACCAAAGATGAACTTCTCCACTGGACCAAAGAGCTAACCGAAGAGGAGAAGAAAGCCCTTGCTGAAGAAGGCAAAATCACTATTCCAACTTTTAAACCTGATAAAATTGAACTAAGTCCTAGTATGGAAGCCCCCAAAATCTTTGAAAGAATCCAAAGCCAAACAGTAGGCCAAGGATCGGATGCACACTTCCGTGTCAGAGTTGTGGGAAAACCAGATCCTGAATGTGAATGGTACAAAAATGGTGTCAAGATTGAACGCTCTGATCGAATCTACTGGTACTGGCCTGAAGACAATGTTTGCGAACTGGTCATAAGAGATGTGACTGCTGAGGACTCTGCCAGCATCATGGTAAAAGCCATCAACATAGCTGGGGAAACCTCAAGCCATGCATTTTTACTAGTCCAAGGTAATTTAAATTTCTTTCATTCAATGGATCTATTTATCCATGAATTTCTAGTAGTGTATTTCTTTTTATTTTCGGTTCCCATTATTCAAACTGAATTTAAGATAATATGCTTTTTTTTTTTTTTCTTGTAGCCAAGCAATTGATCACTTTCACACAGGAGTTACAAGATGTTGTTGCCAAGGAAAAAGACACCATGGCAACCTTTGAATGTGAAACTTCAGAGCCATTTGTTAAAGTGAAATGGTATAAAGACGGTGTGGAAATTCATACAGGAGATAAATATAGAACACACTCTGACAGAAAGGTTCACTTCCTCTCCATATTGACAATCGACATGGCCGATGCTGACGACTACAGCTGTGTACTAGTGGAAGACGAAAATGTAAAAACGACAGCTAAACTAATTGTTGAAGGTAGTAAATAATCCTTTCGATGTTCCCTTAAGTTTTAAAGTCACCCTTCATATCTGATAAAATTAGCTATGCAATATTTTCCTTCATAAAAAGAACTATTTGGGAATTAGATATTAGCCCCATAGCAAGAATCATAAATTTATACTACTGATGATTAAGAATATTGACATTTGGGAATTTTATAAAGCAAGTTATTTTTATGACTTGTTTTTAAATGTTTTTATTGAAATATAACTTTAAAAATTAAAATAACTCTTTTCTTAAAAATCTATTTCTCAGTTCATCAGCAGGCAGACATTAAGAATATCCCTGATAGTATGGAAGAAATAAGAGATATACAAGGAATTTTCTCTATCCTAAGTCTAGATATGTAACTCTTCAAAGAAATTAACTTCTCTGTATTTTATACCTCAGGTGCAGTTATTGAGTTTCTTAAAGAACTTCAGGACATAGAAGTTCCAGAATCATTTTCAGGGGAGCTAGAGTGTGTTGTATCCCCAGAAAATATAGAAGGCAAATGGTATCACAATGATGTGGAGCTTAAATCCAATGGCAAATACACAATCACATCTCGCCGTGGACGTCAAAACCTCACAGTTAAGGATGTGACCAAAGAGGACCAGGGAGAATACAGCTTTGTGGTTGACGGGAAAAAGACAACTTGTAAACTAAAGATGAAACGTGAGTTTTTCCATTCCTATTGGCCTTCAGTGAGCATCATTATGGTTATTAATAGAAAATAATCATGTTGTTTTTCCTCCATATATTTCACAGCCCGCCCCATTGCTATCCTGCAAGGACTTAGTGATCAAAAAGTCTGTGAAGGTGACATTGTTCAGCTCGAAGTTAAAGTCTCCTTAGAAAATGTGGAAGGCATCTGGATGAAAGATGGCCAAGAAGTTCAGCCCAGTGACAGGGTTCATATTGTGATAGACAAACAGTCACACATGCTGCTCATTGAAGACATGACTAAAGAAGATGCTGGAAATTACTCCTTCACTATTCCAGCCCTTGGACTGTCAACCAGTGGGCGTGTCTCTGTCTATAGTGAGTGCAACTTTCATAGTTTTATGTGTACATTGTCAAGTGAGGTAGGGAACTTTAATGAACAGATATTTAAAACAATTTATAATCATAAATTTTTTATTTGTGTGTGGTTTTGTAGGTGTTGAGGTAATAACACCTCTAAAGGATGTCAATGTTATTGAGGGTACCAAGGCTGTGCTTGAATGTAAAGTCTCTGTCCCTGATGTGACGTCTGTTAAATGGTATTTAAATGATGAACAAATCAAGCCTGATGATCGCGTACAAGCCATTGTCAAAGGCACAAAGCAGCGACTAGTAATTAACCGGACTCATGCTTCAGATGAAGGACGGTACAAGTTGTTGGTTGGAAGAGTTGAAACCAGCTGTGATCTCTCTGTAGAAAGTAAAGATTCTTCCATTTAACTTAACATTATTTTAAGAATTCTATGTTCTCAATGTAATAATAACCAAGTGATTATTTTATTTTTTCTCCAGAAATTAAAATTATCAGAGGTCTTCATGACCTTACCTGTACAGAAACCCAAAATGTGGTCTTTGAAGTTGAGCTGTCCCACTCAGGAATTGATGTCTTGTGGAATTTTAAGGACAAGGAAATCAAACCCAGTACTAAATATAAAATTGAAGCTCATGGAAAAATATATAAATTGACAGTTCTAAATATGATGAAAGATGATGAAGGAGAATATACATTTTATGCTGGAGAAAATATGACATCTGGAAAACTTATTGTGGCAGGTTGGTACATTTATCATTTAACGTAAGTTCTCATGTGGAGCAATTGTTTTAATTTTAAAAATTATTGCCAATTTTCTTTCAAATTTTCATCAGTTTCTTGCTTTCATGCCTCTGCTTATTCTGTTCTCGAAGGCAGTAGTACTCTCAACATTGTCCCCACCAGTCTACATTCCAAATGTCCTTCCAGGCAGATCTTCCTGGAATGCCTTCTCCTCTGTGAAGCATTCCTTATTCTACCCATCTGTATAAGATCCTACTCCTTCAATCTCAGGATTACTTTACATGTGCTTCTTTCATGGTCCTTATCATATATTTGTCTTAGTCCTCATTTTTAATTTTCACACACCATAGTATAAGCTCCCAAAATCTGGAAATGCTTCTTTTTCTTCTTTGTGTACTCCAATATGTTGCATATGAGAGATGATCAATAAATGTTTGTTGAATTGAGCTTTATTTAATCTTTCCTTCTTTAAAAATTTACTTATTTTTTTAATCACACTTGCTTCTTTATGTTTTATTTCTTTTGTTCCCTTCATACATTTTTATAAACCCCATGAATATTTTAAAAATATAACTCAGTGTATCAGTATATCTCTCTTATGACATGAAGTAGAACATTTTCATTCATTAGAAGTCCTTAGCTTTAAAATGAAGCATCACATGTATAAACTAGTTGTCAAGAAGAAACCAGAGTCATCATTAATTTGTTTGATTCATATAATTTTTAAGTGTTGAGGAGATGGGATATTACACTGAGATTAAATTATGCTGTCTATGACATCTGGTATGTAAACAAGTAATACAGGAATAGTGTTTTTTATTTGGTATGAAAGTTATATGGTTTATACTTCATTACATTATAAAATTCCCTCAGAGTTTTAACTATGAAAACTTCTGAAACAACATTTTAGATCCATGACATTTGATATATTTAATATATACTACATGTTTTTAAATGTGTAGAAAAAAAAAAAGAACTATGAGCTACTGTGTGATTTTACTCAATATTTTTGTAACTATCTACTGTAGCCAGACATTGCTCTGAACTCAGGGCACAAAAAGGAATAAGGCATTATATTTTTTCTCAAGGAATTCACAATTTAGAGAGGGGAAGACATCTGCAACTAACTTGCTGAAGAAGTAATTATTTCTGCCGGTAGATGATAACACTGGAGGCAATGGGGAGAAAACTTAGGAGAGATGAAGTTGTTTGTCAAACAGTGATTTTTAGTATATAAAATCTCTACTCTTATAGAAGCATTGATGACTTAGACATTTTGTTTAGCAATTTTTTTTACAATCAAATATAAGACCTATTCCTAGTAAATAATCCTTAGAAGACTAAGTAGAGTGCTTTTGAAGAAAAAGGAATTCCGTTAGATGTCATCCAGGTGGTATGCTGCACGTTATGGATCTCAGAACTCCATATTAACTTGACAGTTGCTTTTCATTTGCAAAACCTTCCTGATTTTCAATTTTTTCCCTGGTTATCATACATACTTATAATAAGGGGTTTCTGTGATACCTTCTCAATAAGGGTTAAAATAATTAGATATTTCACGATGTTCAAATTCATGTTTTAAAATTTGATATTTTAAATTTTATAAATTCAAAGATTTATTTATTGTACAAATATTTTTAAAGGACTCACACTTGTACTTCTCTTCCAAAGGGGGGGCCATCTCTAAGCCACTCACAGACCAGACTGTAGCTGAATCCCAGGAAGCTGTGTTTGAATGTGAAGTTGCCAACCCTGATTCTGAAGGCGAATGGTTGAAGGATGGCAAACACCTACCACTGAGTAATGACATCAGAAGTGAAGCAGATGGCCACAAAAGGAGATTTATCATTGCTGCCACCAAATTAGATGACATTGGAGAATACACCTATAAGGTGGCCACCTCTAAAACATCTGCCAAACTCAAAGTTGAAGGTCAGTGATATAATAACAGATTTATCCATTTCAAATCATATTGTATTCTTGACAGTTACATTGTAAAAGCCAAATGGTATAAACATTTTGGATGCCATAAATCTTAATTTTATAAAATCATTATAAATTTCTTTAAGATGTTTTTCTGAGTCATAGACCACAGGTGTGAAATTATTTACAAGGTGTGTTTATGTGAAAAAGCCATTTCTTAGGTTCCAGCTCTGTGAAACAGCTAAATTAGATACTCTCATTCTCCATTCCTCTTTCCCTCTTTTCCCATCAATCTATTAAGCTATAGTATATGGTTTTGCAAATTTCCTCCCATTCAAGTATAGAAAAAAAATCAATGCACAATATATATTTCTAACTAGATTCCAGGTTTTCCTAAATAATCTCAAGGTGTCTTTTAAAACAGAGTTGCTGCATAACTGCAAACTTTTTGATAACCATTCATTTACAAGATGATCAGATAATGATCTCATTCAGGACTTCTTTTATTTGATGAGCCATCTTTATTTTCTAAACCAATCATAAATTTGTCTTCAGCTGTCAAAATTAAGAAGACTCTGAAGAACCTCACAGTGACGGAGACGCAAGAGGCTGTTTTCACCGTCGAGCTAACACACCCTAATGTAAAAGGTGTCCAGTGGATCAAAAATGGGGTCGTGCTGAAACCCAGTGACAAGTATGATATCTCAGTGAAAGGAACAGTTTACTCTTTGAGAATTAAAAACTGTGCCATCGTGGATGAGTCTGTTTATGGCTTCAAGCTTGGAAGGCTGGGAGCCAGTGCCAGACTGCACGTTGAGAGTAAGTTGACTTAGAAACATTTTATTGTAAGTCGCCACCATTAATAAAATGTTAATGGTCACCATTATGTTAACTATGTCATTGAATTGCCTCAACTTTCCTTATTAGCCGTCAAGATCATTAAAAAGCCTAAGGATGTGACTGCTTTAGAAAATGCCACCGTTGCTTTTGAAGTTAGTGTTTCCCATGACACAGTTCCAGTAAAATGGTTCCACAAGAATGTGGAGATTAAGCCAAGTGACAAACACAGACTGGTCTCAGAGAGGAAGGTTCACAAACTGATGCTGCAGCATATTTCCCCCTCAGATGCTGGGGAATATACAGCCATGGTGGGACAACTAGAATGCAAAGCTAAACTGTTTGTGGAGAGTAAGTATCAGGCAGCCCCTACTGCATTTCCTGAGATGATTCCCAGGTAGTCATTTTTTTGTTTCATCTATATTTTTATAAATAAAATATATTAACTCAAGTACTCTCTGATTTTTCTAAGCATTGCATATTACAAAAACCATGAAAAGCATTGAAGTGCCTGAGACAAAATCTGCCTCCTTTGAGTGTGAGGTGTCTCACTTCAATATCCCTTCTATGTGGCTAAAGAATGGTGTGGAGATTGAGATGAGTGAAAAGTTCAAGATAGTTGTACAGGGAAAACTCCACCAACTGATCATCATGAACACCAGCACAGAGGACTCAGCAGAATACACATTTGTCTGTGGCAATGACCAAGTCAGTGCCACCCTGAAAGTGACCCGTAAGTAAAAACATAAATGAATAAATTATATATAGATATATAGATACATATACAGATATACCAATATACATATATATATCCTAGGAGACTCACTGTTATTCCATATGCTACACATTTCCTTCCTAACCAAATAGTCCACTGAAAAATTTTTTATTGAAACGTCTACTGAGAGTTCACACTGTTAGGCACCATCATCTCCACCTAGATAAATTTTTCCAATTAGAATAGCATTAAAAGCCTACCTATAAAGATGCTCCAGTGTCTGTCACTTGCTCTTTCTGTTCTTTTATCATTTGGCATTGTCCTGTTGAAAGAGGGGTACCTGGAAGGTGTCATAGCTTCTATCTCTAAACTGTAATCACCTGAACAAATATATTAAACAAATTCTAGGTTTTCATTCTACTCCTTTTATGACTCACATATTGACATACAGTCTCCTGGGGTGTCTTTCCTTTCCCTTTTGCAGCAATCATGATCACATCCATGCTAAAGGACATCAATGCTGAAGAAAAAGACACCATTACCTTTGAGGTGACAGTGAACCATGAAGGCATCTCTTACAAATGGTTAAAGAATGGTGTGGAAATAAAATCAACTGATAGGTGCCAGATGAGAACCAAAAAGCTCACACACTCACTGAACATCAGGAATGTTCACTTTGGAGATGCTGCTGACTACACCTTTGTGGCTGGAAAAGCTACCTCAACAGCCACCCTTTATGTGGAAGGTATGGCTTCATAAATATCATATCCATAAAAATAATGTCAAACACATTATAAAATGTTAATCAGTGCATCAATTGATGAATGGCAAATAAAATGTGGCATATTCGTGCAATGGACTATTATTCAATAATAAAAATGAAGTACTGAAACATGCTACTACAACATGGATGAAACCTAAAAACTTTATGCTGAGTGAAAGAAGCCAATCACAGAAGACTATATATTGTATAATTCCATTTATATAGAATCTATAGAGACATAGCTTGGTCTAAGTCTAAGGAGAAATAAGAAAGGGGTTTGGGAGGTGATGGCTAAGGGGTACATGATTTCTTTCTGGGATAACGAGAATGTTTTAAAATTGATTGTAGTGATAGTTGTACAACTCTGTATAATAAAAGCCACTGAATTGTATACTTTACGTGGGTGAACTACATAGTATGTGGATTACATATTACTAAAGCTGTTAAAAAGGTTAATTTTTTGCATGGTGTTTTTCAGCTCGTCACATAGAATTTAGGAAACACATTAAAGACATTAAGGTTCTAGAGAAGAAGCGAGCCGTGTTTGAATGTGAAGTTTCTGAACCTGACATCACTGTACAGTGGATGAAAGATGGCCAGGAACTGCAGATTGTGGACAGGTCAGTAGTTTTGTCTTGCTACATTCCATTAATTCCCAATTTTTTTTTAGTTATCATACATTAAACTTCAACTTCCATTTCATCCACAGAATAACGATACAGAAGGAGAAATACGTCCACCGCCTTCTGATCCCATCCACCCGGATGTCCGATGCTGGGCAGTACACAGTGGTGGCAGGAGGCAACATGTCCACTGCTAACCTCTTCGTAGAGGGCAGAGATGTTCGCATCAGAAGCATTAAAAAGGAGGTTCAGGTATTATACATACTTGCCAAATTTTTGAAAAAATCATCAATAGTTCATAATCCATAATGTTATATATTTTAATTATTGACTTTTAAATTGTCTAACCATAGGAGTCACAGCTGATCCCTAATTGTTTAGATGCTCATGCTGATATCAATTTAGTCACTTTCCCCTTACTTAAGGAATAAATGTGTCTTTAGCAGCTGTCAAATTCTTTAATTAAACAGCTGTAGAAACTTCATTGTCTAATAAATGACTACTTTCCAAATAGCACCAACCAAAAAAGAACTAAAATTTAAACTCTGGTGTCTGCACATCAACTAAAATTAAGGGACTTTAGAACAAGGTAGCATTTTCTCATAAGCTGCCTGTAATGGAGAGGCAGGTATGTAGGGACTCAGCTGGGAACACTTACTTTGAAGTCCAAGAGGAAGACAAGTTTGAGCAAAGCTGGATGCCTAGCAAAGATGCTGAGCAGCGATCTTTGTTCTTTACAGAGCTTGTCCTCATGGGTTACAGTCTTTCCACATGATATAATGGAGGTAATACGTTAAGAAAAATATAATTTGAGTTTAGCTTCATCACATTGCTTATCTAAGAAGAACCAGGCATTACAGGCCTTGGGCCATGGTAAAAATGCCTTCAGTGAGGACTCAAACAAACTAAATATGTCCTCCATTTTTTATTGTCTAATTCTGAACCTTTATTTCCTCACTTTTAAAATTGTTCCTACCAGTCCACAAGGTTATTGTTCATATCACATAAAATCAAATTGAATAGTAACTTAAGAGTTTTATTAGAAAAAGCTCACACACATATGTCATTGTTTATGTTATTATTAATTAAAAAGCAAACATTTAAGGATGAACACATTACATCTTTAGGGCAACCTCCCTCCTCAGTGCTGGTATAAGCATGATTCTCTACAAAAGAAGTTTGGGTACCATTTGCCTAAGGATAGGAAAAATTAGAATGTGCTATAATCAGTCATCTTATTATACCAGAATGTATAGGTTTTGCATGTTCTTCAGATACGCAGCATTAGGAACAGGTTAACTGAAAGGAAACCATGGCTTCAATTTTCTTTTTATGTTGCTTCGTCAAAAGGTTATTGAGAAACAACGTGCCGTCGTTGAGTTTGAGGTCAATGAAGATGATGTTGATGCCCACTGGTATAAAGATGGCATTGAAATCAATTTCCAAATACAAGAACGACACCAATATGTTGTAGAAAGAAGAATCCACCGGATGTTTATCTCTGAGACCAGGCATAGTGATGCCGGTGAATACACCTTTGTGGCAGGAAGGAACAGGAGTTCTGTTACTCTCTATGTCAATGGTAGGTAGAGCTATTAATATCTTTTGTGGCTCCATCTGGAATAATCCTCCCCCTTAGGTTACTAAAGTTCTAGTAGTTCCTAGGTAATTTCTAAAGAACTCATGGTGCCATGTGTTTACATCTCTATGTATTTTCACATTATACCTATGGAAAAGGGATGGTAGCTGTTAAAAATGACTGTTAAGATGCCATTTCCAAAAAGCACGTAATGGCTAGATCTTTATTTAGTTGGTCAACACTATTAAATATCCACTGTGTGTCAATTATAATATACCCTAAATGGGTTTCTAGACACAATATTCAGCTCTTCTACTTGGGCCTAACTACTTAAGTACACTCGGCATTTCCAGATGAGAGGCATTTCCACCCTCTCATCTGCAGCACCTGAGAGAACCTAGAAGTCCGCTTTGAGACCACAGAGGGCCTAGAGAGCCACAGGCAATGCAGAACAGGTTCTCTCTGCCCCCAGGAACTCTTATTTGGAGGAGGATATCCACATGCTACCAGGTCCTCGGAAGAGTGCCATTAAACTATGCACTTTCCTCATTAGAAACCTTAAAGCTGAATTTGAAGCTGGCCTAGATCTGAGCCTAACCTAAATATGCAGAGAAAATGGAATGTCCATTCCTATCTTTATCTTGGGCCATATCCATCTGAACAGATATCCCTGAGGCAGATGAAGAAACACTAGAAGTAATCTTAAGATTCACAAAAATGAACCATATTGCCAACATTTCCTCAGTCCCTAAGAATCAAATGGTCATGGATTCCAGTTATTATGGTTTCTGTATTAGCAGTAGAGATACTCAGGCTCAGAGAAGTAAAAGTCTTTTTTATGTCAGTGTCAGAAACCAGCCTCACAAAAGTCATTTCTCCTCCATTTCTTGGTTCTGTGAGTTACCTAGTTCCCCTCACTCATCAAAACACTAAGTATATGCTTTCATTAGCATAACAAGAAAGCTGATTAAAAAAAAAATCTACCCAGCTACATTTAACTAGATCTTAAATAACATGTATTTATTCTTTCATACTTACTTATACAGTTCACTAGCACCTGTATATAAATAAATGGCTAAAACATATACACAAATACTTGCAAAACAAACATACTTGAATGGGATGAGCCACCTCACCATATGATTTGCCCAAATAACTTTTTAAAATAGATAGCATGTGGAAGTCATTCTAGAATTCTTTAGGGTATTGATCATTGCAACACCCACATCCAGAGCCCTACCAGGAACAGGGATAATAGTGTTATGTTGATAAACTCAACACCTTCAGCACCCACCTCCCCATGTAGAATATCCAGAGTATCTTTCTAAAGCCATTAGCTCTACTTAAGAACAGAATTCTAAATGTTTTCTTCATTCTACCACAAAGAATGCCCTATTCTGAGGCAATTAAAGATGTCACAACTCCAGAGTTTTGTTTCCAGGCACGTGACCATCTAGCAACGAATTAATGTACAGTTTCATGGGCTCTCCTGTGGTCTTGTGCTTTTTCACGAGCTCTTTGTTTCAATTTACTCTCAGCTCCAGAACCGCCCCAAGTTCTGCAGGAACTCCAGCCTGTTACTGTGCAGTCCGGCAAGCCTGCCCGCTTCTGTGCTGTGATATCTGGCAGACCACAGCCCAAAATTTCCTGGTACAAGGAAGAGCAGCTGCTTTCCATTGGATTCAAGTGCAAGTTTCTTCACGATGGGCAGGAGTACACACTTTTGCTGATCGAAGCCTTCCCAGAGGATGCAGCTGTCTATACCTGTGAAGCCAAGAATGACTATGGAGTTGCCACAACCTCAGCTTCACTCTCAGTAGAAGGTAGAAATGTTTTGCTACTTCTCAACTTTAAATCAAACCTAAAATAAGACAGCTTTTGTGTTCTCCCAGTGCATTTAAACATACAATTTAGAACTCATAAAAGTAGATTACTACCCAACCTTGAAACTCTGAAAGTGCTCCACCGTGACATAAATTAAGATAAATCGGCATGCTCCCTTCTATGAGGTCTGTACGGTGACTCAATCACAATAAATCTTGTAATCTCTTTTCTTTAGTTCCAGAGGTTGTGTCTCCTGATCAGGAAATGCCAGTTTATCCTCCTGCCATCATTACCCCACTTCAGGACACTGTCACCTCTGAGGGACGACCAGCCCGTTTTCAGTGCAGAGTTTCTGGAACAGGTAGGTTTACAAGCCAAGGTATCATTGCCAATATTTGCAAAAAAAATGATGTGGGAGGAAAGTTTTCTCAACTTTTACTCCATTGCAAACATCTCTCATGTATAACTTGAAGTTTAATGGGACTTCTCCAGAAGACTTACTTTAATTATTATTAAATTAAAAATTAGGTTAGTGTTTTTCAATAGTGTTTTTATACCTAAAAATGATTAAAGAGGTAAATTTTGTTATTTTTTAACACAATAAAAAAAGAATTAGAACAGTGTTTTTTAATGTTTTAAACTTCATAAATGTCATATTGCTTTTATAATTATAGTTGTACTTTTTTTATCTCTTGAAAAAATATTACAGAAACTGCAGTTATTATTATTTTAAATATGAAGCATCTACCAAGGTTTCAAACTTAGAGTCTATTTATATGTAAGACATTATTCAATCTGTGGATAGTGTTAGTATGAAAAAATTTATTTCTTTGGAAAGCAGTGTCCTGCAGTGATCAAAAGTAAAGGTTTGATGGTCATAGGGGTTTGATTTGAATATTTGTTCCACTTTGTGACCTTAGGCAAATATAGAATTTCTCTGGTTCTCCTTCCCTCATGAATAAAATGAAAATGCTATGACATTCAATATCAGAATGTCCATTTCATGGGGCATGGATTCTGTCTCAGTACCCAGAACCCTATACCTGTGAAGCAGTAGCTACTTGAAGGGAAACTCCATGAGTGCAAGGGTGCATCTTTGTCCTAGAATTGCTCTGTATATAGTAGATACTCAAGATATAATTGTTAGACAAACTAAGGACTGTTAAATAACTAATACCAGTCACTTAAGACTATTATTGGGATCACGTTAGATAACCCAAGTCAGCACTTAGTACGATACCCATCATATAGTAATCCATCAATTAGTTAGTGTTAGGATTTTTAATCAGGGTGTACTACCCAAATACCATCATCCCCTGCCCTCACCCCAGGATTCTGACCTTGGTAGAATGAGACAAAATGTTTGGAGCCATTTTAATCCAATTATGATTATAGACTGACCTCAGATTGGGACAAGATAAATCAGTTTCATCCCAAATGAAAATCATACCGTCATTTACTTGGCTATTTTATACTACCTCCAAAGGGAAATTCTCAAAGCTTGGGCATCTCATAGCACTGCTTAATAAGTTTTATTGTTTTGTTTTGTTTATTATGCTTCTCCCATTAGTTTATGGCTTGGTCTCTATATTGCCAAAAGCCGTTTTCCTTAGCAAGTTAGTATTTCAGTTAGACTTCTATGACCTAATGATTTCTTCCTCTGGGAGGGAGATGCTGATCTAGAAACCCAATGGACCTGTTTGATTTTATGAGCATAATTAAAGGATATAATGTATGCAAAGCACCTGTAAGCATGGCTAGCAAGTGACTGGTGCTCAATACCTTAATTTTATTGTAGCTGTAGAGAGGAA
Organism: Macroglossus sobrinus; assembly: GCA_004027375.1. Classification (NCBI taxonomy): domain Eukaryota; kingdom Metazoa; phylum Chordata; class Mammalia; order Chiroptera; family Pteropodidae; genus Macroglossus; species Macroglossus sobrinus. Next base: position 95,711 of record PVKZ01003327.1, on the reverse strand, counting down.
TTATATAAACTTAAAATTCTAGTATTGTGTGACCAACGTGGAGAAATACCATAGAGTTTGTCACTTTAAAGCATAGTGTTTGAAAAATACTAAACATCAAGAAATGAAGACTGATTTGATAATATTTTACTAACACAATAATGAAAAGTGCAATTTAATATCAAATTTACTAAAGCCACATTAAATAATTTATCTACTCATTGAATTTCTAGAGGAAATTTTTCAAATAAAAATATATAGATTGTCCAAAGCAGTGAGTCTTAACAATATTTGTATAGTGCCTTTTATTTTGTAAATCATATTACAGTTTTGCCTTTCAGGTGTTGCAAAAATACATTTGAAGCCCTCTATAAGACTTCAATTGAAGTAGAAAGAGAAAGAGAAAAATATCTATCATTTCTATGTGATTGATGTCTTTAAATATTTGAATGGACTTTATAAGTTCATGAAATCATCAGCTCTCTTGTGTGGTAATATTTATACACAAAGATAGGTTTTAGCGCCCTCTTGTAAACATATGTTCTAGATGACAAAAATTAAATTCACTAAATAAAATGCCCTTTTAAAAGCTTACCAAATCACATAGTTTTATGCCCCCAGGACTGAAAATATTTACACAACTTCCTCTGACCAGGTATTGCCTTAAGAAAGTAAGTGCAGCCCTGCCTTCTACGAATTGGGGGAGAGGTAGCGACTGTGAGTAACTTGCTGAAGCTTGGAAGGTGGCCCTGAGCAATCTGGTGGTGCTTTCCTAATAGTAAAAACGTTGCCTATGGAAGGTCTCTGGTGCCACCTACTGGTAGAAGAGCAGTTCAGAGAAATAGAATTTTAAAACTTGTAATAGCATTTTTTTTCTAGTGTTTATTCTACAGGTAATGAGTCATTATCATTTGGAGGCTTACTTAGTGACAGCTAGCTAAGAGAAGTGATAAATAATTCATCTAGCAATGATGGATGCCCATTGTTCATTTAAGCATCTATTCAGTTTTATTCTACCAACTTTTATGTTCCTGCTGTGGAGACATTACACTAAATGCTAAGAACACCAAGACCACTCTCTTGCCTTCATGGAGCTCAACGTGTAAGTGAGGAGGTGCACAAATAGATGCCAAGGTTGTAGCTGCTATAATATCCCACATATTCAGTGCTCTTTGTCTGGGAGATAGTCGGACACATGGACAGAGTATTGAAGCATCAGTAGTATCATTGAGCACAATTGTGTTCCAGGCAAAGAACAACATTCACAAAGTCATAAAGCTTGTGAGAACCCTTCATGTGCTGGAAATGACAAGTGGTTTAAGTATGGTTGAAAGCAATGTAATGAGTGGGCCAGGAGGGCCAGATGCTAAAGTGTTTGGTCTATGCTCTGGATTTTAGATTTTGTCTTGTTTACACTGAGGAGCCAATGAAGAATTTTTAAGCCACTGAATAACATGGTGAGGTTTGCTATTTAGAAATGATACTGTGATAGTGAAAGGGGTAATGAACAGGTGTGAGAAGTGAGATTGGAGGTAAGGGCCCAGGGGAGAGGCTATATTACCATAGGCTTGGAGAGTGTTGACAAGGCTTCAACTAGAGGAATCGGGAGAAAGACGGGAGTAAATTGTAGAATTCAGGAGGTAGAATGAACAAGTTGTAGAGAGCAAATACAATGGAGTTCTGGGAGTAAAGAGCAGGGGCAGTGAGGTGGGTGGCCTCACAGAAGCTACAAGAAGCTAATGGCCATCACAGTGGAGTCAGCCCAACCCAGAAGCACCAAGTCTGTTACTGAGAGAGGTCTCACCTTTTAGCTCATTTATCATTGGCAATTCATGCCTTTTCTAGTGCTTCATTCAGTTCACCAAGAGAAGTTGTCAGTAGGAATAGGTGGAAAACCTCATAAGGGGGCACACCAAACTCTTCATCCTTCCATTTCCATTGACTATTAAACAAAGGAACTAACTACCTCGTTCTAGGATGATTGCTAAATTCTATGTGATGGCATTACCTGTTATATCACATGGCCCTGTCTTTTGGTGTGTTATTGAAGGCACTGCTGATCCCATCCATGATGTTAGACATTCTTGCTTTATTGGCTAACTTGTGCCAGTGGTTTATAAAGTCCTTTCATACTATATTCACATACCAATTTGAAGCAATGAATAGATCATGAATTATATGTCTTAACTTACAATTGAGGAGACTGGCCCAGAGGGATTAAATGACGTGTCTGAGGTCTCGCAGCTGGTAAATTGTAGTGTCAGGAGTACATTTTCTACCTTTTCTTTTTATCCAGGAAAGTGAAAATATTTGCTTCTTTAAAAGGAGAACCTGTAGTTTATAAACAACATAACACTATCATGGGAAGGAGGGGAACATTCATAAACCAAAAGTACACTAAATGCAAACACATGCTAGACTTTTAGACTTTTAGAAAACCCCACTGATGGTGCTGAGATAAGGAAGCAATATAGTGACCATCCTCCAAAAACAAGATGGCTTTGATTTTGGCTTTTAAGACAAGTACCTGATTTAATTCCACTTCATTTACAGGGTGTTGTAATGAAATATCATATTTTTACAAGTGCCCATTAGCTTAAACTACAACGACATAATAATGTTATTTTACCTCTGGTTTGGGTTTTATTTTTTACCATTTTAAGCTGGTTCAATTATTATTTACTATTACCACTACTTTGAAAAAAAGCCAAATTTATCTAAGATGCCTAAATTCCGTGACTCTTTCTTTCAATTTAAAAAATGTTTTCAATTTAAAAATTATTTTTTACAGTGCTGGGAACTTTCCTTGCTTGCTCATTGGTAATTAAAAAAAATAAGGTTTTTTCCTCAGTCTGCAGGGTGTCTATTTTAGACTTGGTGAGCTGTTGATCTTCTCAGATCTCATTTTGATTGATCTTTCTGCACACCAGAGTGCAGATTTTCTTTACTTCCTGTCCCAGTAGGCAACCACAATTCCAGATCAAACTCTTCATGATGACTGTTTCTCAAGACTGTCAAAATCTTTGCTGTTTCCACTGCATTACATGCAAATGGTTAAAAATAATGTAACTGAAATGGTAAATTTTTAAACATTGCCACAAGTCTATAAGCTGTTTTTTTTTAAAATTGTGTTTCCCTCTTAAAGGTGAAGAGAAATCATATATAAGAGCAGATGTGGCATGCCTACAGTATAATGTTATTAAGATAAATATGAAATGTAATCACTTGTATAATCAATATTGTGTTTCCAGGTAAATTTAAAATATCCACTTGTTTTTGTGATTAAAATATTCTTTTTCTTTTGTGATGTAGATCTAAAGGTGTCTTGGTACAGCAAGGACAAGAAAATAAAGCCATCTCGGTTCTTTAGAATGACTCAATTTGAAGACACTTACCAACTCGAAATTGCTGAAGCTTATCCAGAAGATGAGGGAACTTATACTTTTGTCGCTAATAATGCCGTGGGTCAAGTATCAAGCACAGCCAACTTGAGACTAGAAGGTAGAGTAAACAACCTTAAGAACCACATTTAAATATAGATCTAATCTCACAATGTCAGTAACGATCACTAAAAATTTCATGTAAATCATCGTTGGTCCTACTATTCTATTTTAATGCAACTAATTGTTTCACTTTTCATTTACCTGTTCTCATTATGAATCACAAAACATCATTTTTTTTATTTTGCCCTGCTTTGTTTGCATAACATTTTGTAATGTATTGTTCTCATCACCTGCTTTCATGCTTCCTGATCAGCATGTATCAGAATAGGGAGACATATGCTTACAGAAATAGGTAGATAAGTTTTCTCAGTTAGAATAAAACAAATATTTTAAATTTTTTATATATAAAAAGTGTTACCATCCCCCTATTGTATTGACACAATTCTGATTTCACAGAAGTGACACTGAATGATTCAGGTCTATACACCTGCTAGATATATTGACAGTCATTCAAAGAATGCCTGAGAGTTGTAGAGCATAATTCAATGATGGTTTAAAATTTCTGTTACCTCAGACTCTCAAATTATAATCAGAAATACTTCCTTGGTGGGACACTCTGATTCAATATGAGATAATTATTTTTATACAGTCAGACTATTTTCCCTGAGCTAATATAGTCTGTATAGTGTTAAGTATATACAAATACATAAAAATTTAGGACAGCTGTTGAGTTCTTAAAATTTTTTAAACACTTATTAAATAACCAGATGTTTAAAGTGGTTTGTAAAATAGTAAAACTGGTTTTATAGCCAGAGAAAAAAAGGTAAAAACAGAAAACAAGAATACCTAAACCTAATTGCATATTCCACCACTGCCTTTATGAAGAATATAGTGAAGTTCATTAGACTAGTGATGTCTCACCCTGTTTATCTGAGAAATGGAAATGAACTTGTGTGACTTTGAATCAGTAGTGGCATACGTTGACAAAGCAGTAGTTTTGGACTAGATTCTAGTCTACCACTGGAATTTGAGACCGATCTGTAGACAATTCCAAATGAGTTTTGGTTTCAATGCAGGGTACGACATTAAAGGTTGGAATGCTTCTTTTCAGGATTTAGCAAACTTGAAGAAGTTACATCAAACTCCCAGTGGCATGTCTCTTCATCAGTTTCATTTAAGGAGGAGTCCCTTGGCCAAAAGCCCATCTTCATCCAGCCTCTGTCAAGCCTCAGGGTGCACAGCGGGGAGACAGTCAGATTTCATGCAAGGGTTTCTGGCATTCCCAAGCCAGAAATCCAGTGGTTTCATAACCAGCAGCCAATTCTACCAACAAAAGATGTAGTTTTCCATTTTGAGGAGTCCACAGGCATGGCTTTAATGCTTATAGTTGATGCTTACTCAGAGCATGCTGGGCAGTACTCTTGCAAAGCAGCCAATAGTGCTGGGGAAGCCACTTGTGCAGCTACACTCACAGTGACGCCAAAAGGTAAAGCCCATCTTGCTTCAAAGACTTTGACTTGTGGCCTATCCCTTACTCCCACTGTTACTAATGAGAGTCTTGGCTGTTTGTCTCCTTGCATAGTGTGATCGATCCATCATTTACTAATAAAGTAACACCCAACAAGTCCCCCTATAGTCTGAATTACAAGTTAATCTATGTACTTTAGATCTCACTGAAGTATGTGTTCTAAGCATTACATTAGCAATTATTTTGTTAGACATCAAGTATACTTTTCTAAACAACATCTCATCATTGCATCATTAGTGATCTATTTTCTGTACATTGTTTATAAAGTATATGGTGGAGGGAGGACAAATGGTATCCCTAATATAGTCATCAAAAGAGAGAGGTGGTTTAGTGGGGAGACTGACTCTGTCATTCTGGATACCTACAATGACAACAGAAGGAAGAAACAAGATACTGTATGGCATCCGCATGAGCCTTCATCATCCATTCATCACTGGATCACTGGGAATGAATTTTTGTGTGTATAATGCTGACACCCTAGAGCATACTTCATCTGGCATGTTGCTTCCAAGTTACAATGATGTCTTTCATCTTCATCTTCCATGCCATTTTATGTTACTAACCTAGCCAAGAGACAAACCTTAGATGTTAATATTCTTTTCTTTTTCTTGTCACTTGATTATACAGTGCAAGCCCTAGCTAGGCAAAGTTCTGGGAAAGAGGTAAGAAAGTCCACCAAGTCCCAGGCAGTGGCAGATTCCTCTTTCACAAAGCAGGAGAGCAAAATATCCCAAAATGAAATTAAGTCATTTCAAGGATCATCATATGAATATGAAGTGCAGGTTTTTGAAAGTATGTCTCAAAGTTCCACCCACACAGCTGCATCTGTTCGAGATGTAGGGTTGCACCATACTGCATCCCTTTCACAAACTACAGAAAGCACTGAGTTATCTGAAAAATGTGCCGAAGAGACAATGGGTGAGGCGTCAACGATTCTCCTGCAACTTCAGGACCTCTCTGTAAAGTGTGGCGACACTGCTCAATTCCTCTGTGTTTTAGAAGATGACTCTTTCATTGATGTAACCTGGACTCATGAAGGTGTAAAGATAGAGGAATCTGAGAGAGTGAGACAGTCACAAAGTGGAAATATTCAGTTTCTTATTATATGTAATGTTCAGCTGGTAGACCAAGGATTGTACAGCTGCATTATACACAACGAGTATGGAGAGAAGACAACAACAGCAGTACTAAGAGTAGAAGGTGGTTATTTGACTTTCAGCTATGACTTGCTTCATTTCATCTTCATTGCTTTCTGTCATGCAAATTAAATCACTGAATATATTAATTAGAATATCTCCAAATTAGCACTCTAGTCATAAATGACTTATGAAAGTCAGCCAAGTTATTGCCCAAACTTTTTAAGAACATTTAACTTTACACTCTAGATTCAGGAAGTTTAACTTTCAAATCCAGGTTCAGGAAGTTAAGGTTCATTTCATGTGTGCTGCTTTTTCTAACATTTACCAAATGGGCCCCCTAGGAAGTGTACTAAAGGTTAAGATGTTATAGTTCAAATAGTTGTTGAGTATTTATTATTGTGCCTGACACTGTGTTAAATTTAAATTTAATTATTCTAGTTTTAGGAGACTCAAAAATTCTCGTTTGCCCTTTCTATTCAGATCTGAAGTCCTAGCTGTTTATAAGGAGGCCATGAAAATTAAAAATTGGGCACTGAAAATAATAAGGCTCTATCTGCACCAAAATTAATAGTCTCTAGATATTTCACAATAAATTATGCTGCTTTTACAGCTTCAGATCCTCTGGGAATTATAAAATTATCTCATGGCAAGATCATTTTTTTGTTGTTGTTACTGTGCTTGATTCTCTACTCTGTTTGAAAAGGTGTGAAGAAATTTGTCTGGGCAAAGGTTAGCTTCTTCCTCTTATCCATGGACTTTCCTTTTAGATACTAATGAAACAATAAAATTATTCTTCAGGTGCTAGAAGCTCATGCTATGTAAGCAAAGGAGCTTCACGGAATCCCTCAGAAGGAAGCCGATAGAAGTTCAGGCATCTCCAGGGGTATATCTAGACCTATGGCCTCAAGTCCTTCCATGAACTGATCATACTCTTATTGAGTTGTTGGACATGTGTAGGGGGCAATACAGTGTTATGTGCACAGCCATCTCTACAGTGAATTTTGAAATAAGCCCATAAATTCACTTTAATGTATCTATAATACTCACCAAAAGGAGGCTGTTTTGGTCTTTAAACTGGCATCTTGCTCTATAGTTATTCCTGGTTATATGCCCAAAGCGTACAAAAGGAATAGCTCAAGAACTAAGATCTAGTTATGCAGGTCAGATGGAAAATTCCACCATCTAGAGAGTTGACCCTCAATTTAACTGTAGCTGCTGGTTATCACAGTAATCACACAGTTACTATTTATCTGGAGTTGTCGTCTACAACTCTTATAGATGACAACTCTGGCAGTTTCTGCGGCAGTATTATTGGGAATTAGCTGTGATGTGGAGGTGGGAGAAATGTAGGTGTTTCAACTTGTTTCCTGAAGAATCCAGTGCCATCGTACAGTGCTTGAACATCAAGTTCCCAGAGGGGATTAGAGATGGACATTTTCACCTCAGGATTTCTAATTCACTAGTTCTAACTGAATATTATTAAAGTGTTCTTGGAGCATGAGCACTTCTTTCCTGGAAGGTCCAGACGGCCTTACTTATACTTATGAAAATTAAAAGATCAGATACTTTTTAAGTGTTTGAAAAGTGAAGGATCAAGCACAGTTATCTAAGACTAATTTTTTTGTGCTCCTCTTTTACTGTGGCCCAATATCTTTACATAGGCTACATAGTTATCCACGAAGATCAAGTAAGAATGTAAACCACCATAAGTTAGTTTGAATAGAATCCTTATGTGCATGGTAAGCATAGACATATATTAGTTTTGGGACTAACATGCTGCTTTTCTTCTCATCCTAATGACATTCCAACTTCTCTAAATTCAGCATGTATTTTACTCTTACAAACACAGCTAATTTATTCCTTTTCCTAACTTTATTCTTACCTAGCCAAAGAATCGCAAACCAGAGCAGTTACAAATATTTCCCTTGGTTCAGACACTAAAAGTATTAAAACACTCAGAGTCACAAATTAAAACAACCTGTGAAGTAAAGAGAGAATCATCAAAGAAAACATCAAGTTTGCCATTAACTTCATGCCAAAGACCACAAGGAACTGAGAAGCCAAAGAGTCAAGCATATTGACACAAAGTCACACTAACTGTGGGATGAGAGTGGTACCAGGGCACCCGCCTTTCTGAAGAAGCAATCCTAGAGACAATTGTGTCTAAAGAATGTACCTTTTCCTATGTAATAAAAGCAATTTTGAGTTGATGACTCTTGGTTGTGCTTCTGAATATGTAATTGGACTTTATGTAGTTTATAGTTTAAAAGGTGGTTCAAGTCAAAGGAATACTTACTGGCAGAAAATGCTTAATTTTACAGGAAAAAAAAACTGAGAATAACCCTCAACTAAAGGTGGCAAGTTAGAAAATGCATGTTCCTTCTAAAAATTACTTCATCTCTTAGCAGCTGTTCAGTCAATAGACATTAAACAAAAAAGAATATTTCTTTAGCTTGTGGATTGTTTTTTTGAATGCATGTAAAGGCATGCAAAATTATGGAACTAAATGTGGAAATTTTATAGAGAACGTAAAATAAAAATGTTTTAAAATTTTTCTGCCAACATTGTCATGTACTTTATTAGCTCATTGATTTGTCTGGCATGAAATTTTTTAAATGCATTTCGGGGATGTAGTTTTCTATTATAATAAATAGAAAGTTTAATTGTATGAATTGTAAAATGAGGCAGAAGATATATGGAATTAATCATTAAAAATTTTTATATGTTTTTCCATTTTAGCCCATGAATCCATTTTGCATGAGAGGATCGAACAGCAGATTGAGGTGGAGATGAAAGGTATTGTTATATTGAATGTGAGGTTTAAATAGAAACTCTGAAGGATTAATAGAATCCTTGATCTGCCTTCTTTTTTTAAGAATTATTGAGAAAAGTGACATAGATATACAAATATATCTCCTAGAGTATATATTACTATGTCACATGCCTGGTTTAGTATGCTGATGGTTACATGCATTTCACAGTAATTGGTTTTATGGTAATTTAAAATCTTATATTTAAATTATATCAGCCATATTCAACTTCATGTTTGCAGCCATTTTCAAAAGTGTGTATTAGAAAAAGTTGGTATCTTAATGCATGAAATCATGAAGTAGAAGTTCGTTTTCAAAAATACAGTGAATTAAGTGGGACAATAGACAATAACCTGTCATACTCAGAATGCAATGTCATGAATGAATTATGATTAAAATGCTACTTTATTTAGGGTGTGTGAAAATGGTACATTCCCATTCTGGTTTACACTTCATGCACATATATCATTTTAACATTGATACGTCTCTTACACTGGCTTGCAGATAGCTGCCTTATGGGATCCTTATTGCCTGCTTTTCTTTGCATAACATTGTGACTTTATGGCTGTATTAGTTCGAATAAACGCCTTCTCATATTACTTGAGCTAATTATTTATGGTTATAGTTCTTGTATATATTTTTAAATAGTTAATTCTCAAAAATATAATAATTTAATCTACAATCAAAAGGATCAGAAAGGGCGTTTATTCCACTCTCTGCAAGTCAGGTAAGATTCTCCTCTTAGCCATCAAAGGAACAAAGTTTTCCTGCTCTCAAAACAAATATGCACAGGAACATGTTATTTTGAAATGCATTTTTGCTTGTTCAAGAAGAAATTTCAACAGTTTGAAGAAAAGACCAGACAACGAACGATTTTCGTGTCAGAATCTTTTAAACAGAGCATGGTGTTGCGTTTATTCGAACAAATATGGTGAGTGAATTTTTTTATGGATTTGTGAGAATCTGTAGCATGCATTTTATTTCATTTTCTATTTTGCAATTTCATTTATTTTCAACTTTTTTAAATGCTATGGAAAATAGTAAAATGCTTTATAATTTTATTTTTTTTCAGAATTATTCTCTGAGGGGGAATCTGAATGTCTAGAGAGAGATGCACGTGATGCCTTTTCAGATTCTGAAGACTTAGATCACAGCTCCACGGCTTCTAGAAGATATGCAAGTAGAATATCATCTACAAGCTCTTGGCCTGACTATTTCAAGCCTTCTTTTACTCAAAAACTTACATTTAAATATGTTTTAGAGGGTGAACCTGCTGTTTTTACGTGTAGATTAATTGCCTGTCCAACTCCAGAAATGACTTGGTTTCATAACAATCGGCCTCTCGCAACAGGTCTTCGACGGGTCATAAAAACTGAGAGTGATTTACATGATCACTCTTCCAGCCTGGAGATTAAAAGAGTCCAAGACAGAGATTCTGGAAGTTATAGATTATTAGCAATTAATAGTGAAGGGTTGGCTGAATCAACTGCATCATTGCTCGTTATCCAAAAAGGCCAAGATGAGAAATATTTAGAATTTCTGAAAAGGGCAGAACAGACACATGAAAATATGGGGACTTTAGTTGAAAGGAGAGAAGACAGAATGAAGGTTGACCTGAGGTTTACTGGCTCTCCCTTTAACAAAAAACAAGATGTTGAACAAAAGGGAATGATGCGAACTATACACTTTAAGACAGGAAGTCCTGGCAAGAAAACAGATCTTATGTTTGATGAAGAATATTTAGAAAGTAAATCTGAATTAAGAGAATGGTTTAATGTAGGTGAAAATTTCCTGGATGAGGAGACCAAAATTAAGTTATACCGTTTACGGGAGGCTAGAAAAATGTTAATGGAGAAAAAGAAATTATCTCTTTTAGAAATGCCATCTGAACTAAGCTCAAGAACTTTTCAAAGTGAAGCTAGTGATAAAGATATTCTGTTCTCCAGAGAAGAAATAAAAAGCAGATCTGTATCTGGTCTAGCTGAAAATGGAAATAAGGTAGATAATTTAACTGAGGATATTGTGCAAAATATACATGCACTTCCTAATCGAATGGATCAGTACGTAGAATCTAGAGAATCTCCCACAAGCTTTCAAACGATTGTTAATGAAGAAGTTCTCCAGACTGAAATCAGAGAAAGTCTACGAAAAGATCATTTATATGGCAGGATTCTAGGAAATGAGAATACCCAAGCAAGAGAACAACTTGAAGAAATTATGAACAAAACTGAAATCGAAGAGTCATCTAACTACATCACTAATGTATGGAAGAACAAAGAAACATATGAGACTCCTGAAAAGGTGTCACAAGTTGTTATACCACATGCCAGTGGATCTTTTGGAACACTTAAAAATATTAAGGAAAATGAAGAAATATATAGTGAAAGAATAAGAAAGGATGATTTGAGAGAATCACAGTACTCCACTTCCATAAGAGTTGATGAATTCAAAACTGAACAAGAAGAAAAAATGGCAGCATTTTTTGAAAATTCTTTCCAAAAACGTCCACAACGTTGCCCACCCTCATTTCTTCAAGAAATTGAATCTCAAGAAGTTTATGAAGGTGACAGTTGTACATTTGTGTGTCATTTTCAAGGATATCCTCAACCCATAGTGACGTGGTATAATAATGATATACCTATCCCACGTAATCAAGGCTTTATCATTCATACCTTGGAAAACTACTCAACATTAACTTTTTCTTCTGTTTTTCCTCAAAACGAAGGTTCTATTAACTGTGTGCTGTTTAACGAGTATGGGACAGTGAAGACAACTGGTGTACTAAAAGTAAAAGCAAAACAAAGGCATTGTATCAAAGCACATAAAGTCCCGATGTTGCATGACTACACTGATGAGGAGGAAGAGTTGTCATTGGTGTTTGACCAAGCTGTAGGTATTCATCCATCGTTGAGACAAGAGGGCCAAACGAATCTTTGTATGTTACAGAGTAACCCACCTGTTCCTCCCTCTGCAGACATAGAATTGCTTTCTTTTCCTGTAGAAATTCAGATAACAGCAGCAACTCCTACCCCAGAACAGGATAAAGAGTCAGGAGAATTGTTTCAGTTTGAAGAGTTGGAACCTAAAGCAACACCTCGAGATGAAGCTACTCAGTCACCAAAATACAAATTTATATTTTCATCTGATATTACTAATGAGCCGCCAAAAATATTACAAGAAATGCCAACACATGCCAGGTGTAGAGAAAGGGATTTTATAGTATTTGAATGTTTACTATCTGGTGAGCCTAAGCCAGTTGTAACATGGTTTCAAAATGGAGCCCCTTTGAAGCAGAACCAAAAATTTCAGTTTGAAGAAGTTAATTGTAGCCACAGATTATATATTAATGATGTTAATCCCCAAGATTCTGGAAAATATAAATGTGTTGCTGAAAACAATTCTGGAACAGTTGAGAGTGTTTCAGATCTAACAGTGGAACCTGTCACTCACAGGGAATATAGTCAGTTAGAAAATATTGGTAGAATTTATGAAAAATATTCTAAAGATCAAATTCAGGGAAAATCTGTAAGGGAACATTTTTATGATTATCCAACTGGTCCTTTAACTTCCCAATCTTATGTAAAAGAATATTCAGTAAGGGAATATTTTCAAAGCCTTGAGACAACTGAGGAGATAAACCCGAAAGGCTATGTTTATTGCACATCTTCTAGAGAAAAACTACCCAGATTTATTCAGTGTGCTTCTAGGTCTGTAAAAACCAACAGGCCTATCAGGGCTGAACTCATACAATGTCAGGGTGAAGGGAAAGAGGGATATGTAAGTAAAAAATCAAAGCTGCACCAAGCAGAGGGTACTTTTTATCCATATGTTGATGATTTCAGTGAAGTTACAATTAGTAAAGAGGTAAGAAATGATTTCAGAAAACGTGGTGAGTCAGAAAGGATAAATGTGCAAGAATATGCCCAAAGTGACCATTTCTCAAATATCCATTCTGAGAAAACTTCTGATAGTTGCAATACAAAAGACTCAACTAACATCGCATACGAAGAACCCCTTGGTGAAAAAAGATGTTATCCAAGAAGAAAGGTGAAGCACAGAATTATTGCATTTGAAAAGTTACAACATGTAGAAAAGGGACTTTTAGAAAAAAGACCTACCAGGAAATCATTTGTAAATCCTCCTCAAAAGAAGTCTGAAGATACTGACTTTCCATTAAATCAAAGAAAATCAAGATCAAGTCACCTAACAGCAAATATGCATCAGGCAGAGAAAATATCTTCAAACACAGAACCAGATTCATCTAACATCATAGTGGATTTAAAGCTACTTTCTGCTCAAACTCATAAGGAATTTGAAGTACAAGAGAGGGAACAACAGAAAGAAATGGGTTTTATAGAGCAATATGCAGTTTCTGACAGGGCTGAACATAAAGCACCTATTACATTTGACCTAAAGCAGTTTCACTCTCAAGTAGAAAATTCAGATTTAAAATCCCAAGAATTAGATAGTGGTCAACCAGAAGAAGATTATTTTAAAATCCAGCTTCCTACTTCTGAAACAGCTGAGAATGCTGAGAACATTGTATTTGATCTAAAACAAATGTATTCTCATATAGGATATCCAGCTAAGGAGTTCCAAGGGCAAGAAATTAGACAATGGCAGGAAACACCTTATAAAGAAGAAATTCCTAGCCCTGAAATATTACAATTTGATACACAGAATAACTCTAAAAGCATCCAAAATAACATATTGACCAATCGAGAAATTTCTTCCAGTCAGGAGTTTTCAAATAGAACCAAGATGGAGAAAAGTTGCATTGATGAAAAGACATTTTATTGGGAAAAAGGAGTCCAGATACAGGAACGAAATTTAGAAATTTTAAATACTGATAGTTCTCTTAAATTTTTTCCTGAAGAAATCCATAGTGAATCATGTGCCTTACTTCAAACTTCCTCTGTAGATGAAGGAGAAACTGATCTTTCTGAGAAAAAACATTCTTTAGAAAATGGAGATCAAAGTTTCATTTCACTTTTGAAAAAAGCAGCAATTGAGGGAAAGCTTTTAGAGGTTTGCAAAACAAAGGAGGAACACCTACTGGAAACAGAGTTGGCATCATTTCAAAAGCAGAATGGCGGGACACAGGGATATGCTACTGGAATTTTAGGAGACCCCAAAGGTGATGGTCTGGAAGCAAACACACACTACAGAATACCTCCACTGAGCCAGTGCTTTTCATTCTTGATGACTGAGGAACAACAGAATCCAAATGAACAAATAAGTGAAAAAACAGATGTCTCTGAAGAAGAAAGATGTTATGAAGAACTTCAAGTTCAAAATGAAACTTCTTTCCTCACTCCTGAAGGAGAAAAAATAGAAACTTGTTTTTCTGAAAATTTCCCCAAATTAGATGAGGCATGTACAACAGAAGTAATGGGATCTGAATTCTCCCTAACACAATATTTACTTGCTGCTGGAAAGCATGAAGTTCCTGAAACTAATGACAACAAGGACAAGGTAAAACTTGTCCAGAGTGAATCGGTCACATCCATGGAGGTTGAAGAAGTAACTTTCAACACTGTGTATGAATATTACAACCAACAACAGGAATCACTAGGTCGCCCATTTTCTCCTGAATCAGATATTTCAATTGATGTGGGAAGTATAACCAGTGAAGAAATATCTGAGTTAGATCAGTTTTATACCCCACCAACTTCTGTTGAACATTTTGAAACTCCACAGTCTCCTGATTTATATTTTACTCCATTGGATACAACTAAACAATCCTCAACACATTCAGGAGATGAAACTGTTCAAAGAACCACACCTTTAGAGGAAGCTGCTGAAAGGTATTCAACACCTTCTGAAGGTGAGATAACAGAACGATATTCCACACCCCCAGGGGAGGCTCTAGAGAGATATTCCACACCCCCAGGGGAGGCTCTAGAGAGATATTCCACACCCCCAGGGGAGACTCTAGAGAGATATTCCACACCCCCAGGGGAGGCTCTAGAGAGATATTCCACACCCCCAGGGGAGGCTCTAGAGAGATATTCCACACCTTTAGGAGGAGAAACAGTTGACAAATATTCTATCTCTATTGGAGGACCAAACCCCACTGGAAACTTTAAAAGATACCCATCAAAAATAGAAAGGGAGGACAGTACACCAAATGAACATTTCCATACTCCTACTGGAGAGAGAAGTTCAGCTTATGAAATGTGGCGTTCTGATTCATTTGGCACACCAAATGAAGCCATTGAACCAAAAGACAATGAAATGCCTCCGTCTTTTATTGAACCTCTGACCAAAAGGAAGATATACGAAAATACAACGTTAGGCTTCATTGTTGAAGTTGAGGGCATTCCAGTTCCTGGTGTGAAATGGTATAGAAACAAATCTTTGCTAGAGCCAGATGAAAGAATTAAAATAGAAAGGGTAGGGAATGTGTGTTCTTTGGAAATTTGTAACATTCAAAAAAGAGATGGGGGAGAGTACATGTGCCATGCTGTAAACATCATAGGAGAAGCAAAGAGCTTTGCAAATGTAGACATAGTACCCCAAAAAGAAGGAGTAGTGGCACTCCCACCTCCAGTAACACATCAGCATGTCATGGAATTTGATTTGGAAAATACGGCATCATCAAGAACACCTTCTCCTCAAGAAATTGTCTTGGAAGTTGAATTAAGTGAAAAAGATGTTAAAGAATTTGAGAAGCAAGTGAAAATAGTCACAGTTCCTGAATTTACTCCAGATCATAAAAGCATGATTGTGAGTCTAGATGTTCTTCCACTGAATTTAGCAGATCCAAATATCGCTTCAAGAGGGGAAGAAGACAAAGATCTAAAAATTGACTTAGAAGTATTTGAAATGCCTCCTCGTTTTATAATGCCTATTTGTGATTTTAAAGTTCCAGAAAACTCGGACGCTGTGTTCAAATGCTCAGTCATAGGCATCCCTAATCCAGAAGTTAAATGGTATAAAGAATATATGTGTATAGAGCCAGATAATGTTAAGTATGTGATTAGTGAAGAGAACGGAAATCACACCCTTAAAATTCGAAACGTCTGTCTTTCTGATAGTGCGACATACAGGTGCAGAGCTGTGAATCATGTAGGAGAGGCTCTCTGTCGGGGATTTCTCACCATGGGAGATTCTGAAAGATTTGCTATGATAACAAAGAAAAGTAAAGTGACTTTAAGCAGTTTGAAGGAAGAATTAGTCTTAAAACACAAATATTCAGACAGCTTTTTTGAATTTCAGGTTGTGGAAGGGCCTCCCAGGTTTATCAAAGGTATTTCTGACTGTTATGCACCATTAGGCACAGTGGCTTATTTTCAGTGTTTAGTTCGTGGTTCTCCAAGACCCACAGTTTCCTGGTACAAAGATGGGAAACTGATACAAGGAGCAAGGTTCAGTACTGAAGAAAGTGGTATAGGGTTTCACAATTTATTCATAACAAACTTAGTAAAAGATGACAAAGGTGAATACAGGTGTGTAGCAACAAACGAATCAGGAATGGCCGAGACCTGTGCAGCACTCACCCTAATTTAATGTTTCTTGTATGATATTTTAGTGCCTCAGTAATTATTACAATTGATTCGAGTGCTTTCATATTTCTAAATTATATAGATTTAATAAATTTCAAAATATGTCAACTCTGTTTGAATGTATAACATTGAAGTCCCCTGGGAAAACATTTTCTCCATGTAAACATCTCATGTTTGTAACACATGTAAATATTCTGTTATCTAAACTGTGGAATCATCACTTGTGTCAATTATGCTGTGAAAAATCAAGCACAATTAAATATCTCTTTGGCTACCTAATTGTTTGTATTTCTACTTTACTCTCATTCTAACCCCTCCTCCAAAGCCTTTCAGCAGAATTCATTCTCTTTTAGCAGCTAAACTATATGTAAAGTAAAATGTAAAATAGGAGATCTTGTCGGATAACCATGCAATGACATTGGTAAGTGAAAATCTCTCCACTCTGAGTATTTTATTTTTGAAATTATAACCCTTCTGCAGCCAAATCCATGCTTATTTACTTGGACTTAGACAAATGACAGAAACAAGTAACTAACTCTGTAATCAGTTTTACATTGCAATCTTAATATATTTTTTGGCTCTTTAAAATATTTTTGTTATTAATATTTCTCTTCTTAAGTGTTTTAACTCTTGCTGGTTTTAAAGGGACAAGTGGTACTGATTGGATAGAGTTCATCTAGATATTTGCAGAATGTGCAAATAAAGAGCTTTCCACTTTTGGAAAAAATCTCATTTTCTCAATTTTCTAGATGGTATCAAGTGTAAAATACAGCATTAATATTTGCCTGAGGAAAAAGTAAACTACTGTATAACATTTATATAGATTTCAAACTATAGTCCAATTTCAAAATTTTTTAAATTAGGAGGCAATATGGTGATTTGTGTTTCAGATTATATACAAATAACAAGATAGTAAGCTTTCCTGTCATTTTCACTGAATTAAAGTTTTAAAACTGGTAATTAATAAAAATTCAAGATTTAAGATCTATATATGTTTCTAAGTGACATTTTTTGTTTTCCAAAATTAGAATTTTAATATATTCACGAAATCCTTGGCATTGTATCTATGTACCACTGGGAACATAAATCTTCTCATTAAGTTGTAATTCATTTTTTTTATCTGAAAATGAGGGGTTGGACTAAAAGTTCTCATATTTAATTGTTCAACTCTATGTGTTATCTCAGTTGTAATTTTTCTTAATTTAGAATAAATTTTAATTTTGCAACAGATGATGAGAGAAACAGTAGAATATAGTAATAAAACTATAAATCTTCCCTCCCCCAACTCTTAAATTATTCACTGTTACTTAATGACTATATTTGTCCCCTGCATTGAGCAATTTTTAAGTATCATAATTGTATTAAACATATTAATTCTAATTTAATTCTAAAAAAGTAAACATTTAATTTAAATTTAATTTTTAAAAGAATTCATATACGCTTACATTCCAATTATGCTTACTGTGTTTATTTCACCTATTACCTTTGTATTCTCACAATGGGAATTCCTTAAAAGCCTTCCAACTTACATAAGCAATTTGAAGTATGTACAGAATATAGACCCCAACCCCACCCCTCACCACCATTTCCCCCCCTCCAAAAAAAAAAAATCTCATTTTACTTGTTTTGAGTCACCAAAACTCATTAAGATAGATACACTATTGTGAAACAATCATTTCTGTTTCAACCAGTGAGTACACAATATCTGTGATAATAATTATAGATGTAATATGGTACACTCTAAATCTCCAAAATAAAATTAATTCTATAGTTTAGGGACTTAAAGATTTATTCTACTTTTAGTCACATAATGGAGGTTTAAATAAATTAAAAATTCAGGTCATGATAAACATGACAAGCACACTTTACCCAAGTATTATAGAGCATAGCAACAGTCCTAAACCTATTTCTTAAAACGAAGGACAGAAAGAAGAAGAGAGAAGAGAGGAGAGGAGAGGAGAGGAGAGGAGAGGAGAGGAGAGGAGAGGAGA
>PVKZ01003327.1:0-77213 GCA_004027375.1 Macroglossus sobrinus | reverse complement strand
CTGTTATTCTCAAATGCATTATACTTGAGATTATGCAGAATAATAATGAATAAAGAAAAGTAAGCCTTGCCCACACTTGGCTTATTTATTAATTGTTATAGATAATTAAATGGAATTTTTAAATTTTCTGACTCAATGACACATAACTTAAAAGTCTGAAATATTAATTTCTCTGATGTTGGATAAAGAATTCATTGTATTACACATGGTAGTGTTTAGACATAATTCTTAACTGCTCCTATAACATGTACTTTTAACTACACTTTTCATGTTTCAGCACATTTGTATTCCATTTGCTATCTTTTTATGGTTAATATACCATGTTTAAAGGTAAGGGAGAATATTTCAAGATTTTAGTGAGCAGGGGGATTTTAACCACATTCACATTTATTCCCTTTACAGATGTTTTGGCAGTTCAAGTAAAGGGAGAGGTGACATGAGTAACATATTATAGATTAAACATAAAGTTAAGGGGTCACCATTGGTATGTGAAATAAATTAATGACTTATGACTACTAATTGAAATAATAAAAGTATAAGTATTATACATGCTGTAAATAAGTTTTACCAGTACATTTACAACTAACAGACACTAGAGTCCTGCCTCATAATGCTTATACACTAGAACAAAAAGAATTAAGGCATAAGACCATTCCATATGATGCAAGTGTAGTGAACAAATAAAATAATAAAACCGCTTTTTAGTAAAGCAGCAAAACTAGTATTAATAGAGCTTTTCTGTATATTTAATAGATTTAATAAAAACCTATTTCTTTGTTACCAAATTATAAATCTTTCATCTTGTCATTCAATACACTGTTTAGAGTATATTATTCACTGCTTTGTTTTTCTGTTCAATAATGATGTATACGTATTTCTTGCAAAATAAAATATAATCAAGTTTTTTTTCAAGCTGAAGTTTTATTTAAAATGTAAAAAAAAAAAAAAAATGGTTCTTGAAAATGCTGATAAGGAAACCAAAAGGATACAGTGCTCTCTTCCTACTAGCCAGCCAGCCTATCCAAGGACAGAGTAGTATACAGTATTGAAGTGCTAGTGGAAATTCACAGTATTTTAGTTTTAGATTATCTATGTCTAGATTTTGTAGAGATTCTCAGTGTGTGATCTCAGTTATAGGTTCACACCTTTACTGAGCATGAACAAGGACTCTTGCTCCTTGGTCATAGCCAAATCCTTTGGACCCAAAGTTCTTTGTGTAGCATCCTGTACAGTAGATTTCACCTTCTTTCTCACTCAGAGCTGTTGATTCTTCCCACACTTGGCACATTGGAAACAGTTTTTGTGCCAGTTCTTTCTAGCTCCAATTACCTTCTCAGCAGCACTAACAGAATTTCCACATCTGGACCACTTCTCAGCACCTCTGTATTTCTGAGCAAATTTTTAAGTGTTTGGATTTGTTGCAAACTGGTAAGGTTAAACATTCTCTGGCTTGATACCCAATTTCTCGCTATATCCTTGTTGAGCACGCTAACACTTTTGGCTCATACTTCTTTCCATAGCACGAGTTGCATTCGATCTCTTTATTCGATCTCTTCATGAATTGTCACTTTTATACTATGTAAATTTTACCTGCAAACCATGCAGAGAAAGCAGCATCCATGGAAACTTCTCCCATCACACTGCACCTCTTTCTTATTGCACTGGGTCCTCCCGCCAGCCCCAGACTTGTTCCCACCTCCCCAGAGGGGCATTTTAAGTCTAGAGGTAGGACCAAGCACCACAGGCAGAGTTAAGGGAGGCAGGGGGAGGAGCACAAGGGGAGTCAGGGAGCCATGATCAAGTTTTCTCTCATTTCTGATTCTCCCATTAAGTTAGTAACTTAAGACTTATTATAAAAGCTTTGTTGAAGTACTATGCAATTTACACAGGCAAAAGAAGGCCTGCATTTCTAGTAACTGAAAACAGTAGTTGCCTTACAAATTCAAGTTAAACATTTCCTGTAGCCCCTTATTTTTAATAATGGCTTCGATTTATAAGCAGTAACTGGGACACAGATGTTTTATTCTGGAAATAATCGGTCTCCATTTTGATAATGAGGATATTTTTAAATGCAAGAAAATTCTAAATATAAATAATTCTGGATCTTTTTTAGAAAATAATTTAAATAATGCTGGATTCCTTTATTATAAATATTTAGACAGCAGTTTTTCAAACTTTAGAATTGGGATTATATCTCAGAGGGAAATGTGTAAGAACATCTTTATAATTTATAAACTGTGATATGAATGAAGTGGACTGAAAGTTGCATTAGTACAGTATTTATAATCACGTAGTTTGATACAGTAAACTAAGATTAATCTCAGGATAGATTAATCTCAGGATAATCTATGATTTCAAGAATAAAGCAGAAGAAGGCCACCAGTTGGTGCATAATTCTTTGACTTTTATTTTTTTTGTTGTTATAAGAAATTGATAGTAAAATAATCATCATTTTTTCCCATACAGAGTTTTCTAGTTGTCTTCTGTCTGCTGAGGAAGAAGGACTCCAGACCTATAGCTCTGACCTTCAGCTATCTTATAGAAATGAAACACTTGAACTTTTGTCTGAATCTCCAGTTCATTCTACTAAATTTGATTCCAGAAAGGAAGGCATTGTCCCAATTTTTATCAAAGAAGTGTCAAATGCTGAAATAAGCATAGGAGATGTGGCTAAACTGTCTGTTACTGTCACTGGCATTCCCAAGCCTAAAATTCAGTGGTTCTTTAATGGAGTAATGTTAATGCCTTCTGCTGACTACAAATTTGTTTTCGATGGTAATGATCATAGCTTGATCATTCTGTTCACAAAACTTGAGGATGAGGGAGAGTATACGTGTATCGCCAGTAATGAATATGGACAGACAATATGCAGTGCCTATCTAAAAATAAATTCCAAAGGACAGGGGCATAGAGAAACTGAACCAGAATCAGCAGTGGAGAAACCTCTGGGAAACCTTGAAGGTCCTTGTCCTCCTTACTTCCTTAAAGAGCTAAAACCAATTCACTGTGCTCGGGGGATCCCTGCCATCTTTGAGTACATTGTGATCGGAGAGCCTGCACCCACCGTTTTGTGGTTCAAAGAAAACAATCAGCTTTGCACCAATGTATATTATACTATCATTCATAATCCTGAGGGTTCTGGGACATTTATTATCAATGACCCTCAGAAGGAAGACAGTGGCCTCTATGTCTGTAAAGCAGAGAATATGTGGGGTGAGTCCTCCTGTGCTGCAGAGTTGCTTGTGCTTTTGGAAGATACAGACATGACTGATGCCCCCTGCAAAGCCAAGTCCACACCAGAGGCTCCTGAAGATTTTCCCCAGGTGTTGTTAAAGGGCCCTGCAGTTGAGGCATTTGACTCAGAGCCAGGATTTGCAGCTTTTGTAAAGGACACCATTTGGAAGGCTGCATCACAGGCAGTTCTATCAGATACTGAAAAAATATTCCCTAGTGCCACATCCAAAGAAGAAATTAGTTCACTAACAGTCAAGCCTCTGAAAACTTTATTAGCTGAACCTGAAGGGAGTTATCTACAGTCTTTAACAGAAGAACCTCATTCATATTCAACTTCTGGGGTTGAGGAAACACTTTTACCAAAAGAAAAGACAGAATCTTCAGTGGACAAAGAGCAAATAGGAACTCTTCAAAAGCAAGAGGCTCAAAGCGCTCTCATCGTGAGTCAGAACTTAGCTGAGGGACATGTGGAAAGTTTCAAGGGTCCTGACATTGAGGTCTCTAGTATAAGCTATGAGCCCCAGGTTCCTTCAGAACACACGTGCACAGAAGAAAGTGAAATTTTGATGGAAAGTGCGTATCAACTGGAAAGTAGAGGGCAAGATTTCATGGCCAGCACTGAGGAAGGCAAGTCCTTAAGTTTTCCTCTAGCATGTGAAGAAAAGCAGGTACTGCTCAAGGAAAAGCATTCTGACAACTTGGCAATGCCCCCTAACCACACCATTGAGTGTAAGAAAGAGCCCATGGCAATACAGGCCATACAGGAAGTTAGGGGAAGTGACATTCTTTCTAAGGAAAGTTTACTTTCTGGTATTCCAGAAGAGCAAAGATTAAACCTGAAAACTCAGATCCGCAGGGCTTTGCAAGCAGCAGTGGCCATTGAGCAAATGAGCCTTTTCTCTGAGTGGTTAAGAAACATTAAAAAGGTAGAGGTCAAGGCCATAAACTTTACCCAAGAGCCCAAATGCATTATGTGTACCTACGTTATTACCTCAGGGAAGTCTCTGACAGAAGAATTAACCATCGCTATTGAAGGCATCGATCCTCAAAGGGCTAACTTGAAAATTGAATTTAAGGATGCCTTATGTTCTATTATATGTGAGGAAATAAACGTCTTAACAGCTGAGGATCCTAGAATTGAGAAAGGAACCAAAACAGGCTTGCAAGAAGAAATAGATTCTTTTTCAGATTCACAGACTGTTGAAGCAATCATTGAACCAGAAATCGAATCTAAATATTTGGTCTCAATGGAAGAGGTCAGTTACGTTAATGTGGAAAGTCAGGTCAAAGTTGTGGATACCACAACTGTCCCTGATGGGGTTGCTACTGCTGCTCTCTCTGATGAGAAACAGGATGAGTTACCAAGACCATCTGAGGGCAGCTTAATCAAAGAGGCTGGTCCTATAATACATAAGCCCTTGGTGGACACTGTTGCTGAGCAAGGTGACATCGTAAACTTCACGTCATCCATAACAAACGCCAAAGAGGTGAACTGGTATTTTGAGAGTAAACTGGTGCCTTCAGATGAAAAGTTCAAGTGTTTACAAGATCAAAATACATACACACTAGTAATCAACAAAGTAAATACAGAAGAACATCAGGGAGAGTACACCTGTGAGGCCCTGAATGACAACGGAAAAACAGAAACTTCGGCAAAACTCACTGTAGTCAAAAGAGGTTGGATTTTAAGGATTAAATTGATAAAGCTCTAACATTCACTGGATTGTAATGTTCAGGTTGTATCACTGAATTTTCACTTATCTGCCACTGCCAGAATGCAGTTGATTTAGAGTGAGAATAGTCACAGACATAATCATGGTTATTAACTCTTCTCCTTTTCCTTTACTGCCTTATTGGGTAATATGTTATATCTACATTACTACTTATTTTTTTAAATAAAACGTGTTTTCATATATTTCATAATACCAATACATATGCTTTTTAGTTTATTTTATATGGAAATGCTTTAATACCATGTAATTAAAAGCTGTCAGAGAACACTTAGCCACTCTAAAATTTCCAGTCTCACTCATAAATTCAAAATAACCATGATTAATTGTCCATTTATGTTTTTCATATCTATTTCTTTTTTACTGTTGTTTCACTTATCACCTTATATAGGATATCATGTTTTTTCACATTCTCAGTGTTCCTAGTCGGCATGGTATATTTAAGGAGTTATGTTGTTATGCACGTAAGCCAATAGCATCACATTTTAATTTTTTTCACAATTCACTGCAAAATACTGATTGAATATGTTGAAAGCTGCTTATTGTCTCCTTTTGCCTTCAATGACCTTTCTCATTTTCCAGTCACTTGTCTTAAACTGCTGCAATCCTTCTCACCAGTTTCAACTGTCTTATTTCATTAACAGAAACAAAAGTTAGAAGAAAAAGAAAAATGTGGTATGCCTGATATGGAGGCCTGCTAATGGACTCTGCTTCCCTTTGCAGCTGCCCCAGTGATCAAGAGGAGAATCGAACCCCTTGAAGTAGCCCTGGGCCACCTTGCCAAATTCACCTGTGAGATCCAAAGTGCCCCCAACGTCCGATTCCAGTGGTTTAAAGCTGGCCGAGAAATTTACGAGAGTGACAAGTGTTCTATTCGATCTTCAAATTACGTCTCCAGCCTGGAAATCCTGAGAACCCAGGTTGTTGACTGCGGCGAGTACACCTGCAAAGCTTCCAATGAGTATGGCAGTGTCAGCTGTACAGCCACACTAACTGTGACAGGTAAATGCCGTACATTGAATCGTCTGTTATTATCTCATTTCATATTGTTGCCTAATTTGCTTTTCATACAGGTTCATGATGTGCTTGTCCTACCAACTGGAGAGACCAACGGCCTAGATGGTAACATGGTGACTAGGTACTGTAGAACCTATGTCGGACAAGAAATTATTATTTACAGTCGTATTTCTAACAACGGCTAAGGAAAAAATAAAAATAATCTTGTATTTTGAGACAAATGTTAAAGAATCAAATGAGAAGTGGCTCCTGAAAGTTTGGTTTTGAGGGAGTTTGTTTTTATTAGTTTTGTTCTCTTTTTTTTATGACTAGCTTGGAAGAAATTCTTGGATAACTACTGACGGCTTTGCCCTTAATATAAAAAATCTCAGGACAGTTTGGTGCTACTGCAAAATAAATAATATCCCAATGAATTTAATAATTTGGAACCAGTTAAGAACAGAATTCACAATGAGGAAAGCCAGATCATAACTAAAGTTAAACAAATCCTAATGTGAGACAGGGAGCTAGCACATTACTATAAGCTAGAATTCTCACCCTAAGCTTTGTTACTAATTTAAAAATAAGAGTAACTACACAAATATTCTGTTCCCAATATTTAAGTTTCCAGGATGACTTTCGATTAGTAAATACTCATCAAGTGTTTGCATTCCCTCATTTCCTTCTCTCTCTCTTTCTCTTTCTTTTTGTTGCTTTCTTCCCAAGGGAAAGTGTGAGTATGAACTATGATTTAGGGTCAGGGGTAGCAACAACTCACATTGTCGAGAGAAGCGATGCACTAATGTCAGAGCAGGATTGTTCCTTGATCTTCTTTTTCATTGAGAATCTGAAAGGGAAAGGCAAATGCAGCACATCAGTTTGACCTGAATACGTAGGGTTCTGTATAGCTTTCTCTACTCTACAGATCTTTTACATATCAGAAAATATAAAACCCAGGTCTGTGGCCACCTGACCTGTGGTTTTCACATTGTGATCAAAGAGTCTCTATGAAACCACATGTATGGCTCTATTCTTCATGACACTCTTGGAAATTTCTTTACCCAAATTTGGCCAATTCAGTAATGGGACTAATATTTTTCAAACAATAAGAAAGAGGAAGGAGGATGATTTTTTTAAAGATCAGAAAAAGAGGTTCCTAAAGGCTGGCTTCAAAATGCAGTATAGAAATGGGAAATTACTGCTATAAATATTTTGACAAACTTGAAATGACTTGAGGGGTTGCATTCAAAGTTGAGCCGTTTAAGGCTTTGCCGATTATTGACATGAGGGTTAGAGAGACTACAAAACTACTAAAACTTTTTATCACTTAATATTTCTATTATTCAGGTACATTTTATTTATCTTGCTTATACAGTCTTCTAATTAGGCAGAATAAGAGTATCAGCTGAATTGCTTATCAAATAACTTAAATAATTAATCAGCTACTAAAATGGACAAATCATTAACAATAGTATGTTAATGTTGCTAAATAAAGGAATATCTGTTCTTTCATTTGATAGAAACATTTAATGTGCTGTCTCTTCGATAAAAAACACTCTCATCCTTTTCTTTTAACAAATCTTTTCGTCTTATTAATACATTACCCTATTTTAAATACCATCTCAAGTCTATCTAAATATATAACTCATTTTTCTCTTTCTTGAAATATAGCAATACAGCAAGAGCTTTGGTGGGGACAAAACATAATGCTGGAAAAATTTCTTTTGCAGAGGCATATCCACCAACCTTTCTCTCCAGACCTAAGTCCATTACAACTTTTGTGGGTAAGGCAGCCAAGTTCCTCTGCACAGTGACAGGGACTCCCGTGATTGAAACCATTTGGCAGAAAGATGGGGCTGCTCTATCACCTTCCCCTAACCGCAAGATTTTGGATTCAGAAAATAAACACATTTTAGAACTCTCAAATCTTACAATTCAAGATAGAGGAGTTTACTCTTGTAAGGCTTCTAACAAGTTTGGAGCCGATATCTGCCAAGCTGAGCTGATCATAATCGACAAACCACATTTCATTAAAGAATTAGAGCCTGTGCAATCAGCTATCAATAAGAAGATCCACCTTGAATGCCAAGTAGATGAAGACAGAAAAGTCACCATTACATGGCATAAAGATGGGCAAAAACTCCCACCTGGGAAAGATTACAAGATATATTTTGAAGATAAAATAGCATCGCTTGAGATTCCGCTAGCCAAACTAAAAGATTCAGGAACCTATGTTTGCACAGCTTCAAATGAGGCTGGAAGCAGCTCATCTACAGCAACAGTAACTATCAGAGGTAAGAAATGTGTGAATATTATTTTTCACTTTCTTCTCTGAAAGGATGCCTCAGTAGAAGCATCAATGTAGTCGGTACATTTTGTTATTAAAATAATTTCATCCAAGCAAAACTTTTGGTTTGGGGAAAATTTTATCATTTGTTTGATTTTAGTTTTTCAATATTCTTCACAATTCACTTACTTTGGTTCTTTTAAAACATTCTGCCATTAACAAAAACTGCTTTAAAAAGTTCAAGTGTCTAGGAAATCCTTAACTATTCTTCTTTTATAAAATTGTTCTTTGTGTAAATGGAGTTTGCTCATTTTTGTTTCTGTTTGTTCTTTTTTTAAAATCAAGAAACTGAGAAAGTGTTTTAGAATTATTGAAATATGGAAAGTTATTGAGAACACCACAACCTTTTTAGAAATTTCATGCAGATATTTTATGTGTGTTGTGTCTTTTGGTTGTATATGTCTACTTATCTTTTGTGGAGTTTATGCTTCAGCTATCTTTTCCTTTTTCTTTTCTTGTTAACGTGATGTAGAGCCACCATCCTTTGTGAAGAAGGTGGATCCCTCTTATTTAATGCTCCCAGGTGAATCAGCACGCCTCCATTGCAAGTTGAAAGGCTCACCTGTGATCCAGGTTACTTGGTTTAAAAATAACAAAGAGCTTAATGAGAGTAACACAATCCGCATGTCTTTTGTCAATTCTGAGGCTGTGCTTGATATTACTGATGTAAAAGTTGAAGACAGTGGGAGTTACTCATGTGAAGCAGTAAATGATGTTGGCAGTGACAGCTGCAGTGCTGAAATAGTTATCAAAGGTTTGTTTAAAGTCCATTTTTCGTCCATTATAGTCCATTGTTTTTCTGTGAAAAGATTCTTTTTACTCGTTTGTAACATGTGACTTATTTCATGCTTTCATGCTTTTTAGAACCTCCTTCTTTCATCAAAACTCTTGAGCCTGCAGACATAGTGAGAGGAACAAATGCCTTCCTTCAGTGTGAAATCTCAGGCACTGGACCATTTGAAATTAGCTGGTTCAAAGATAAGAAGCAAATTCGAAGTAGTAAAAAATACAGGTTATTTTCTCAGAGGTCTCTTGTGTCTCTGGAGATCTTTTCTTTTAATAGTGCAGATGTCGGTGAATATGAATGTGTTGTTGCTAATGAAGTTGGGAAGTGTGGCTGCAGTGCGACACACTTATTAAAAGGTTAGTGCTTGAAAAACTGATATCTCTTTAATAAATTGGCAAAATAATTTTCTTAACCTGTTGAAGGAAAACTGGTACTTTCCCTTTCAAAATACATTTTTTCTTTGATTTGACCTGGGACCTTGGAGACAAAGTCAGTGACCTTCATCTAGTCTTCCTTTGAGACCCGTGTAAATATTTAGTCTCTGACAACAAAAGTGAAACTACATAAAAGGCCATTTTGTCAGCTGATAAACGTGTATCTTCTCTGCTTCTTTCTCTTGGATAGAACTGTAATTCTTAAATTTTATTTCTTTTTCTTCTAATTAACCAACATTACGGGATAGCAGTTGGACAAGACAAACATAATCTAGATAAAACACTTAAATATATATGGCGTTGAAACTGTTTGAAAACTAAGTTTTCTATGTTTTCTTTCTTTAACTAGAACCTCCAACTTTTGTAAAGAAAGTAGATGATTTTACTGCACTAGCAGGACAAACTGTTACCTTACAAGCTGCTGTGAGAGGGTCAGAACCCATCTCTGTCACATGGATGAAAGGACAAGAGGTCGTTAAAGAAGACGGAAAAATCAAAATGAGTTTTTCCAACGGTGTTGCGGTCTTGATAATCCCTGAAGTTCAGATTAGTTTGGGTGGCAAATATACATGCCTGGCTGAAAATGAAGCTGGAAGCCAAACATCTGTTGGGGAATTAATAGTTAAAGGTTCGTGTAGGAACATTTTAACTTTGAACCAATATTTCCACTTAAAAATAAAACATTAGATACATATTTTGGAATTCTAACTGTTTAATACCATTATAGAACCTGCCAAAATTGTCGAGAGAGCAGAACTGATCCAGGTGACAGCGGGAGACCCAGCCACGCTGGAGTATACAGTCACAGGCACCCCAGAACTCAAGCCCAAATGGTACAAAGATGGCAGACCTCTCATTGCCAGTAAAAAGTATCGAATAAGTTTTAAAAACAATGTTGCCCAACTCAAATTTTATTCAGCTGAACTACAAGATAGTGGCCAATACACATTTGAAATTTCCAATGAAGTGGGCAGCAGCTCCTGTGAGACAACTTTCACCGTACTAGGTCAGTATCTCTAGAAACCTGTGCTACATAGTCCTTTGAAAACCAACAAATGATCAAAAATAAAATCGCTGAGCACTCTTCCATGTTGACCTTTCTTCCTTTCTTGTGATGTGAACAGATCGAGACATTGCTCCATTTTTTACCAAACCCCTACGCAATGTGGACAGTGTGCTTAGCGGAAGCTGCAGGCTCGACTGCAAAATTGCTGGCTCTCTCCCAATGAGGGTATCTTGGTTTAAGGATGGTAAAGAAATCACATCTTCTGACAGATACAGAATAGCATTTGTGGAAGGCACGGCCTCTTTGGAGATAAGCAGAGTAGACATGAACGACACAGGGAATTTCATTTGTCGAGCCACAAATTCCGTGGGAAGCAAGGACAGCAGCGGAGCCCTGGTTGTGCAAGGTTGGCTGGAGACTTTGCATTTCACTCTTATTACAGACGATGTTCGAATTAAGCCTTCTTTCCTTCATTCACGCCGCTTAACTCTTTGAAATTCTGTCTTATGCCCCTTCTTTAGAACCACCCAGTTTTGTAATTAAACCTGCATCAAAGGATGTTCTGCCCGGCTCTGCAGTCTGCCTGAAGAGCACCTTCCAAGGGTCTGTTCCTCTTACAATCAGATGGTTTAAGGGTGACAAAGAGCTAGTTTCTGGTGGAAGCTGCTATATTACCAAAGATGCTTTAGAAAGTTCTCTGGAACTCTATGCTGTGAAAACATCCGATTCAGGCACATATACCTGTAAAGTCAGCAACGTCGCCGGAAGTGTGGACTGCAGTGCAAACTTATTTGTAAAAGGTTTGCAGTGTTTTCTTGACATCATCATGCTACCATTGTTCTAAGTTCTTTCCCCTTTCTTAAGTCTCTTAATAACTTCTTTCCTTCCACAGAACCTGCCACATTTATTGAAAAGTTAGAGCCGTCACAGCTCTTAAAGAAGGGAGATGCCACCCAGCTAGCCTGCCAAGTAACTGGCACCCCTCCAATTAAAATAACATGGTTTGCAAATGATAGAGAAATCAAGGAGAGCAGCAAACACAAAATGTCTTTTGTGGGGTCCACTGCAGTTCTAAGACTTACAGATGTTGCCATCGAAGACGGTGGTGAATATATGTGTGAGGCCCAAAATGAGGCTGGCAGTGACCACTGTGGTAGCATTTTAATAGTCAAAGGTTCGTGTTCACATTGCCCCTTGTGTTACCAAAGTTTTAATCCATGCCATAAATTTCTCCCCCATTAACTCGAAATAATTCCTTTTTTACTGTAGAGTCACCTTACTTTACCAAAGAATTTAAGCCAATCGAAGTATTGAAGGAGTATGATGTCATGTTGCTGGCCGAGGTGGCAGGCACACCTCCCTTTGAGATCACTTGGTTCAAAGACAACACAACTTTGCGGAGTGGTAGAAAGTACAAAACCTTTATTCAGGATCAGTTGGTTAGCCTGCAGATCCTCAAATTTGTAGCTGCAGATGCTGGTGAATACCAGTGTCGGGTAACCAACGAGGTGGGCAGCAGCACCTGCAGTGCCAGGGTGACTTTAAGAGGTTAGTGTTGGTTCACGTGATGGACTAGCTCTTCTGCAGTCAACTTTTTTTTTAATGCCAGTTTTTCTTTAGAGCTGGTATTGATTAAGAATTCATTTTTCTGTTAGAACCCCCCACCTTTGTAAAGAAGATCGAGAGCACCAGCTCCCTTCGAGGAGGCACAGCTGCCTTCCAGGCCACTCTGAAGGGTTCCTCGCCAATCACAGTGACTTGGTTAAAAGACAATGATGAAATCACAGAAGACAATAATATAAGAATGACCTTTGAGAACAATGTGGCCAGTCTGTACCTCAGTGGCATCGAAGTCAAGCATGATGGGAAATATGTCTGTCAGGCCAAAAATGATGCAGGAATACAAAGATGTTCTGCATTACTCTCAGTAAAAGGTTGGTTTAGAAAGTCTGCCATGGGTTTTAGGAAAAAGAAAATTCAGATGTAGGCCTTTCAGCAGAGCAGTTCACAACCCACACTTATCCCTTTGTTTTTTACAGAACCTGCAACAATCACCGAGGAGGCTGTGTCTATAGATGTCACCCAAGGAGACCCAGCCACTTTGCAGGTTAAATTTTCAGGGACTAAGGAGATTACGGCTAAATGGTTTAAAGATGGCCAAGAACTGACCCTGGGCCAAAAATATAAAATCAGCGTCACTGACACAGTCTCTATACTGAAGATTATTTCTACAGAAAAGAAAGATAGTGGAGAATATTCTTTCGAGGTCCAAAACGATGTTGGGAGAAGCAGCTGCAAGGCTAGCATTAATGTACTAGGTTGGTATTGCTTTTCTGTGGACAGGAACTGGGCATTTCTATGCTCCTTCATCTCTTATAGTTTTAGAGAAAACACAAGTTGGTGAA
The DNA here is from genome assembly GCA_004027375.1 of Macroglossus sobrinus. NCBI lineage: Eukaryota > Metazoa > Chordata > Mammalia > Chiroptera > Pteropodidae > Macroglossus > Macroglossus sobrinus. The sequence goes on along the minus strand of PVKZ01003327.1, from coordinate 64,274 downwards.
TTAATCTAACATTTTTTTTTTTTGCTTTTTCATTGCATAGATCTTATCATACCTCCTTCATTCACTAAAAAGCTGAAGAAAATGGATAGCATTAAGGGGTCTTTTATTGACTTAGAATGCATAGTAGCTGGGTCACATCCCATAAGCATCCAATGGTTCAAAGATGACCAGGAAATATCAGCTAGTGAAAAATACAAATTCTCTTTTTATGACAATACTGCCTTCTTGGAAATCAGTCATCTGGAAAGTACCGACAGTGGGACATACACTTGTTCAGCCACTAATAAGGCAGGACACAACCAGTGCAGTGGCCATCTGACAGTCAAAGGTTGGCAATTTTTGTCTCCACCTATCAAGAGTTTATAACTGTCTCATTTCTTAATTCTTCATTGCTCAGTTCTAAATTGAACTTCTCTCCTTTTGCTTCTTTTTCTTTCACCTCAGAACCCCCTTACTTCGTGGAAAAGCCACAGTCACAAGATGTCAATCCCAATACAAGGGTTCAATTAAAGGCTCTTGTGGGTGGCACAGCACCCATGACAATAAAGTGGTTTAAAGATAACAAAGAGTTGCACTCAGGCGCAGCTCGCTCGGTTTGGAAGGATGACACCTCCACTGTTCTAGAACTCTTTTCATCCAAAGCTGCTCATTCTGGGACATACATTTGCCAACTAAGCAATGATGTTGGCCTAGCAACCAGTAAAGCCACTCTCTTTGTGAAAGGTCTGCATCTCTTCACTTTCTTGCTTGTCTAGATTTTCTTGGAGCGGGTGGGAAGAGGCTTTAGAAACTAATTTTGCTCTTTGGCCTTTGTTTTTTAAAATGTTCAACATCAGACTTTGTTTTCTCCCATCTTCAGAACCTCCTCAATTCATTAAGAAGCCCAGCCCAGTATTGGTGCTGAGGAATGGACAATCTACAACATTTGAATGCCAAATAACAGGCACTCCTGAAATCAGAGTTTCTTGGTATCTGGACGGAAATGAAATAACAGCCATTCAGAAACACGGCATTTCCTTCACTGATGGTTTAGCCACCTTCCAAATTTCTGGTGCCAGGGTAGAAAATAGTGGGACTTATGTCTGTGAAGCTCGTAATGACGCGGGCACGGCAAGCTGTAGCATTGAATTAAAAGTCAAAGGTTTGTTACTGGATCTACTTTCCATTTTGGCTATGCTACTGGCTAGGCCTGGGGCTTCCCTTGAGTAAGCTAGTCTCTATCTTCCTTTTGAACCTTTAGAACCTCCCACCTTTGTCAGGGAGTTGAAGCCCGTGGAAGTAGTGAAAGATAGTGACGTGGAGCTGGAGTGTGAAGTTATGGGAACATCTCCGTTTGAAGTCACTTGGCTGAAGAATAACAAGGAAATTCGAAGCGGCAAAAAATATACCCTGACTGACAGAGTGTCAGTGTTTAATCTCCATATAACCAAGTGTGACCCTTCAGACACTGGTGAATACCAGTGCATTGTAGCCAACGAAGGTGGCAGCTGCCTTTGCAGCACCAGAGTCTCTCTGAAAGGTCAGTTACACACGAAGCAGCAGGCTGCCCAAAAACAATGCCATCGTGCTCTTTAATTTTATGATTATGGGTGGGAGCTCAAATATACCTCTTCTTTTCACACTATCTAATTTAATCACAGAACCACCATCGTTCATTAAGAAGATAGAAAACATCACCACTGTTTTGAAAAGTTCTGCCACCTTTCAGAGTACTGTGGCGGGCTCTCCTCCCATTTCGATAACCTGGCTAAAAGATGATCAGATTCTTGACGAAGATGATAACGTTCACATTTCATTTGTGAACAATGTGGCCACACTTCAGATCAGAGCTGTGGATAATGGACACAGCGGAAGATACACGTGCCAAGCAAAGAATGAGTCAGGAGTCGAGAGATGTTATGCTTTCCTTTTGGTACAAGGTTTGTAAGCTATTCCCTTTTGGAGTTAGTCTGTGGAGACAATTTCATAAGCACTCCTTATTTCTAGTGGAATTAATGCAACTCATCCATGTTTTAATTCTTACTACAGAACCTGCTCAAATCCTAGAGAAAGCTAAATCCGTTGATGTCACTGAGAAAGACCCAGTGACCTTGGAGTGTGTTGTGGCTGGAACACCAGAACTCAAAGTAAAATGGCTTAAAGATGGGAAACAAATTGTGCCCAGTAGATATTTTTCAATGAGTTTTGAAAATAATGTGGCCAGTTTTAGAATTCAGTCAGTAATGAAGCAAGATAGTGGTCAGTATACCTTCAAGGTGGACAATGACTTTGGAAGCAGTAGCTGTGATGCCTACCTGAGAGTGCTAGGTGTGTATCTTGGCCTCAGTTGGCTTTCATTATTTATATTACGTCCTTTGTAAACAAATGCAACATATTAATGGATGTGTTTTGCTGTTTGCATTGGACAGATGAAAATATTCCTCCATCATTCACCAAAAAACTAACCAAAATGGATAAAGTTCTGGGCTCTTCTATTCATATGGAGTGCAAGGTTTCTGGCTCACTTCCTATTAGTGCTCAGTGGTTTAAGGATGGAAAAGAAATATCTACAAGTGCAAAACACAGACTTATGTGTCATGAGAACACTGTGGCACTGGATGTTAATAATCTGGAATTAGAAGATACTGCGAATTATACATGTAAAGTCTCAAACATAGCAGGGGACGATGCATGCAGTGGCATCCTAACTGTGAAAGGTTGGAATTTCTTTACCTCTTCTTGATTCCTCTTTGTGATTGCTTTTCAAATGTATGACCTTACCTTGTATCCTTTAGAGTTAAAAGTCTCAATAATCCCGTTTCTTTAGATATACGTTTACCAAGTTCAAGAAATATTCAGTCATTACCTCTTTTCAATAATGTGTTCTTATATGTCCATAAAACTGTCAAAATAATTCAACTACAGGAATTTGATTAAATATATTTCTCTTAAAATCTATAGAACCACCAAGCTTCCTAGTAAAACCTGAGCGACAACAAGCCATACCTGATTCTACAGTGGAATTTAAAGCGGTACTAAAAGGAACACCACCATTTAAAATAAAGTGGTTTAAGGATGATGTGGAACTTGTCTCAGGACCTAAATGTTTCATTGGCTTAGAAGGGTCAACTAGCTTCTTAAATCTCTACTCAGTGGATGCTTCCAAGACTGGACAATATACTTGCCAAGTTACCAATGATGTTGGTAGCGACTCTTGTACTACAATGTTGCTTGTGACAGGTGTGCAAATTTGATTGTTTTATGTTTCTGTTTAACTTGTGGCTCTGGTCCTTTCTGTGATCTGTTACAGTGCATTTATCCAGTTAAGAATGTACTCTTCTCTCTAACACAATACACTGTATCTGCCAGGCATTGTTCATGTTTTTATCTTTCTACATACTTCCTGATTTAACTTTTATTATTCATATCTGTTTCTTCATAATCTCTTCTTTCCTTCACTCTCTAGAGCCACCAAAGTTTGTAAAGAAATTGGAAGCATCCAAAATAGTGAAAGCAGGTGACTCAGCACGACTTGAATGCAAGATAACTGGATCCCCAGAAATCAGAGTTGTGTGGTACAGAAATGAACATGAACTCCCAGCCAGTGATAAATTCAGAATGACTTTCATTGACTTAGTGGCTGTCATTCAGATGAACAGTCTCGGTACTGAGGATGGTGGGGATTTCATTTGTGAGGCTCAGAATCCTGCTGGCAGCACAAGCTGCAGTACCAAGGTTATAGTAAAAGGTAGAGATTTCTTTTTCTGTTTCTCATTACCTGAAACCCACCTTCTTCTCCCCTGGGTATCATAGCTCTTTATTCTTTTACTGTCATTTTAGCTTCCATTTAAGATCATAGAATATTTTCCCAAACTCATATTTTTCACTTCTTTAAATGTTATTTCTTCTTAAGATTTGCTTACATGTAGCCAATCATTCTGAGATATTTTTCTTGTTATTCTCATGCCATAATTCTGGTCACCTTAACATATTAGTCAAGCATTTCAAATTTTATATTACAAAAATATACACACACACAAAAATAAGCATTTTTAAATTTTTTTTCCTTCAATCAACTTATAAATACATCATCATCTTCACTATAATCTTTATAATTTAATAGCAAGGAATACTTGCTACTTATAAACAAGGTGCAGACAATTTATATTTTAACCTTACATTTAACCAGGACAATTTTATATTTTTTTCTCTTTCAAAAATTGGTTTCTATTTTTAAAATAATTATATCACTATACCTTAGTGCACATAGTACTTGTATTTTTCTGCTGGCATTTTCCAGTATTTTTCTCACAAAGTCTTAAGTTTGTCATGTTGTGAGACAATTATTACAATAACCATTTGTTGAAGTGGAAGGCTTAGATCACAGATGTTGTGATGACTCCCAAGTGTCTAATTTATAGAATATATACAAAACATTTCAGTCCTGAAGTCAGGATTTCATCATACCTCATGCAAATCATATTAATTAATATACTTAGGTTTTTGGTTTTGTTTGTTTGGTTGGTTTTTTGTTTTGTTTTGTTTTGTTACAATCTTTGCATCAATCTTTATAGTCCGAGATAAATTAGTAAGGTGGAGTAGACAGAATGTTGAACTGTTCAGTAAATACATCTGGCGTCTAGCCTGGGTTCTCTGCCAGTGAAGTTGAGTGATTTCGTAAAGGCTGATGGCTTCTCTGAAGCTGTTATTCCTCAACACTCAAGTGATAGTGCTTGACACTACTTGCCCATGATAGTCATTATCATCTTATAGTCTTTCTTCCCATTTAAAGCAAAGAAATAAAAATATTCTTTGACATTAAATAGCCCAATTCATGAGAAACTCTTGTTTTTTACAGAACCACCTGTTTTTAGCAGCTTCCCTCCCATAGTTGAAACCCTAAAAAATACAGAAGTTAGTCTTGAATGTGAACTTTCGGGAACACCACCATTTGAGGTGGTATGGTACAAAGATAAACGGCAACTCCGAAGTAGCAAGAAATACAAGATCGCATCCAAAAACTTCCATGCAAGTATTCATATTCTCAATCTGGAAACTTCAGATATTGGTGAATACCACTGCAAAGCACAGAATGAAGTAGGAAGTGATACTTGCATTTGTACTGTAAAATTAAAAGGTAAGCGTATTTCCTGCATGTGGCAGAAATGGCAGGAATAGGCAAAATGCCTATTTTTTTTCCTCTGTTCCTTTATCTGGACAATCTTTTCAACAATCTTCATTCATTTCTCCTTGTTCAGAACCACCAAGATTTGCCTCCAAACTGAACAGCCTCACCGTAGTAGCTGGTGAGCCTGCTGAGTTGCAAGCATCCATAGAAGGCACCCAGCCTATTTCTGTCCAGTGGCTTAAAGAGAAGGAAGACGTGATTAGAGAAAGTGAAAACATCAGAATTACATTTGTGGAAAATATTGCAACTCTACAGTTTGCAAAAGCAGAACCAGCTAATGCTGGGAAGTATATCTGCCAAATCAAGAATGATGGTGGAATGAGGGAGAACATGGCCACACTGACAGTCTTAGGTTGGTATAATACTGTACAATAGTCCCCTAATGGACAGTGATGCCAAATGCTGAGATTAGTTACTAAGAGTTACTGGTAGAATCTTATTTTCCAATTTTCTGCTATAACTATATCGATCCTCACCTAATTTAAAGGTTTAGGCCTTTAGGAACTCTACTAGATCTTACAAAACACTTTTCTGTTGCTGTGATTCTAACAAAAATTAGCCATCTATTTTACTGCTTACTTACTATTTTTCTTTATGGATTAGCAGATATAATCATAACTATCTTTTGTTTAAGCGTGAAAAACATGGGAGCCCAGCATACAGTACGTTGACATATATTGCCAAAGTACTAGTTCTTAAGGCTGACAAGAATTGCAAAGATCAACGTTTTATAGGAAAGACTTGCACTTTCACCTTTGGGCTCATTAAACTTCAACTTTCAATGGTTTGCATAACAACTTTCAAAAAATCATTTTAGTACATGAAAGTAGAGCAAAAATATCAAATAACTAATAATAACATGTAGTCTTTGCTCTAAAGAGAGTCAAGGCAAATCAATATACATTGTCTAGTATACATTGAATTATTTTGAAAGTCAACTATTGCACAAACATACTTCTTAATCATAACTCCTGTAATTTCATGACTGCATGTCATTATGGAGTCACATTTTAAAGTCTAAAGAAAGAGCTCTAACATAAGCATATCATTTAATAAACAGTCTTAGTGAATTTGATAGTAGAGATAGAGTAAAGGTAGATAGTAGAGATATAATGAAGGTAACAAACTTTGACAGATGGCTATCACATTTTATTTCAGAGCCTGCAGTCATTGTTGAGAAGGCAGGACCAATGACAGTGACTGTAGGAGAAACATGTACTCTGGAGTGTAAGGTGGCTGGCACTCCCGAACTCTCAGTTGAATGGTACAAGGATGGAAAGCTGTTGACCAGCAGCCAAAAACACAAATTTAGTTTCTACAACAAAATCTCTTCCTTAAAGATTCTCTCTGTTGAAAAGCAAGATGCAGGCACTTACACTTTCCAGGTTCAAAATAATGTTGGAAAAAGCAGCTGCACAGCTGTGGTTGACGTTTCAGGTTAGTTCCAATATGTTCCTTTCATTGCTTATGCAAATTCTTTTCAAAAATTTATTCTCTCAAGTCTCTCTTATTCTTTCAAATCATGATAAATCTTGCCTTTCTTCACACAGACCGAATGGTTCCTCCTTCTTTCACACGAAGACTGAAAGATACTGGTGGGGTTCTGGGTACTTCTTGCATCTTGGAGTGCAAAGTAGCTGGATCATCACCTCTCTCTATTGCCTGGTTTCATGAGAAAACTAAGATTGTCAGTGGAGCAAAGTACCAAACCACGTTTTCAGATAATGTCTGCATGTTGCAGCTGAATTTTCTAGACTCATCAGATATGGGCAACTACACATGTGTGGCTGCTAATGTTGCTGGGTCTGATGAATGTCGTGCAAAGTTGACTGTACAAGGTCAGTGTTAGATACCCAAACCCTTTCTTACGAATTCCTCTTTGGGTGCACATATAAGATGACACATATTCAGAAGTGCTCTTCTTTTTTGATTCAAAATTGCAACTAAAATAGAAGCTTACAGGATTTTTCATTGTCCTCCATGTCTATGTAGAACCACCCTCTTTTGTGAAGGAACCTGAGCCTTTGGAAGTACTGCCAGGTAAAAACGTCACTTTTACAAGTGTTATTAGAGGAACCCCTCCATTCAAGGTTTGCTGGTTCAGAGGTGCCAGAGAACTGGTAAAAGGAGACAGATGCAGCATCTATTTTGAAGACACTGTGGCAGAACTGGAATTATTTAACGTCGACATATCCCAAAGTGGAGAATATACCTGTGTGGTTTCTAACGGTGCTGGCCAAACATCCTGCACCACTCGTCTCTTTGTTAAAGGTTTGCTCAAATGCATTTTGCTCTTCCTATTTTTCGCACACCGACATTTTTGTTTGTATTTTTATTGTGTTTAACTGTTGTGCTTTGTCACTCACCAGAACCAGCTATGTTTGTGAAGAAATTAAGTGATCATTCCGTAGAACCAGGGAAGTCCATAATTCTGGAGAGCACCTACACTGGAACACTTCCAATTTCAGTTACCTGGAAAAAGGATGGTTTTAACATAACTCCATCTGAAAAATGCAACATAGTCACAACAGAGAAAACTTGCATCCTGGAAATTCTGAATAGCACGAAAAGAGATACAGGACAGTATTCCTGTGAGATTGAAAATGAGGCAGGAAGGGATGTTTGTGAAGCTCTGGTATCTACTTTAGGTGTGTTGTCTTATTCTGTCTTGAATGATTGGCATTCCTCTAACAGGAAGCATGGTTTGTTTGGTTATCTTTAAACGCAGTTGCTAATTGTGAGTCTTTCTTATTTAGAACCACCTTATTTTGTTACGGAATTAGAGCCTCTGGAGGCTTCAGTTGGAGATTCAGTTTCTTTACAATGCCAAGTTGCTGGGACACCAGAAATTACAGTGTCTTGGTACAAAGGAGATACCAAGTTGCGGCCAACTCCTGAATATAGGACCTACTTTACAAACAATGTAGCCACACTTGTTTTTAATAAAGTAAATATTAATGACAGTGGAGAGTACACCTGTAAAGCCGAAAATAATATAGGAACTGCTTCTTCTAAAACTGTCTTCAGAATTCAAGGTGATAATATTATTTTAGAAATTAAGAAATTTCTTTTTTCTTCATCCTCTTTTATCTTTATGGGAGATATTTTCCTTGCATCTGTTAGTGTCTCAATTATTCCTTGTCTTCCTACAGAACGTCAACTCCCACCTTCCTTTGCAAGACAATTAAAGGACATTGAACAAACTGTCGGGCTGCCAGTTACACTCACCTGCCGTTTAAATGGCTCTGCACCCATTCAAGTGTGCTGGTATAGAGATGGGGTGCTTTTGAGAGATGATGAAAATGTACAGACATCATTTGTAGATAATGTGGCAACTTTAAAAATTTTGCAGACTGACTTGAGTCACTCTGGCCAGTATTCTTGCTCAGCTTCCAATCCACTTGGAACAGTGTCTTCTAGTGCTAGACTGACAGCAAGAGGTTTGTTCTCACATTAATCTTTCTTTTTGCAAACTGTGACTTCTTGCTTATTTTCAAAGTCGAAATGGCCAATGAAAAGAGAAAAAAAATACATTGCCTTTTCTTCTCATCTTCTAGAACCTAAGAAATCTCCCTTCTTTGACATCAAGCCTGTATCTATAGATGTTATTGCTGGGGAAAGTGCTGACTTTGAGTGTCATGTTACTGGTGCTCAACCAATGAGAATCACCTGGTCAAAAGATAACAAGGAGATTCGTCCTGGAGGAAACTATACCATCACATGTGTGGGAAACACTCCCCATTTGAGAATTCTTAAAGTAGGCAAAGGAGACTCAGGTCAATATACTTGCCAAGCAACCAATGATGTTGGCAAAGACATGTGCTCTGCTCAACTCAGTGTGAAAGGTATCATTATGTGGCATTTACCAATATTTCTTCTTTCATACCTTTGTGTAATTGTCTTCTAAAAGTTTATTTGGTTTTTAAATTTGGGGGGATAAACTAACTGGATCATGTTAGAATTTGTCTTAAGTGTAATCCTACCAAAAAGTGTTGTTTAATTGAAATTTGTTAAATGTTGTTTCAACTATCTATTCTCTTTTTCCATTCTTTTCTGTTATGTGGCATTCCGATTTATCGTTACAAAAATTGCAATTGAGTAATTTTATAATACATTAACGTACATGTTTTAGCTTATATATTTAAAGTACAAAATTAAACTTATTAACTAAATTCTCTATTAAAAATATTAAAAGCTTATTTAATAGAAAAGAATACCTTATTTACCACAAAATTCTCAGGAATTCTTACTAATAAACCAGTTTAAATAAGCACTGACAGGATCTTCAACTACAAACATAAGTTATTTTTTTCTTTGACTTACTAGAACCTCCAAAATTTGTTAAGAAATTGGAAGCTTCAAAGGTTGCAAAGCAGGGAGAATCCATCCAACTGGAATGTAAAATAAGTGGTTCCCCAGAAATCAAAGTTTTGTGGTTCCGAAATGACAGTGAACTTCACGAAAGTTGGAAATACAACATGTCATTCATTAATTCTGTGGCACTCCTTACCATCAATGAAGCCAGCGCTGAGGACAGTGGGGACTACATCTGTGAAGCTCATAATGGTGTTGGTGATGCCAGCTGCAGCACAGCGCTGACTGTCAAAGGTTAGACACACTAAGCTTTCTTTCTTCATTCTCTGATTTACATTCCTTTTCAGCAGTGTTATGAACTCCAAAGTAAAAAGTCTAGTTACTTATAATTCTTTGCCTAGTTTTTATGAATTATTATTTCTTTTGTTACCATTCTATCATATGTTATACCAGTCACTCTTAATAATTCTAGATTCTAATTTTGATTTCCTTTTTAGTAAGCAAATGTTCTCATCATTCACCTTTTTTTTCTGTTAGCACCTCCTGTTTTCACCCAGAAACCTTCTCCAGTAGGAGCCCTTAAAGGTTCTGATGTTATCTTACAATGTGAAATTTCGGGAACCCCCCCATTTGAAGTGGTGTGGGTTAAAGATCGAAAGCAAGTTCGAAGCAGCAAGAAATTTAAAATTACTTCGAAAAATTTTGATGCGAGTCTTCATATTCTTAATCTTGAAGCCTCTGATATAGGAGAATATCACTGCAAAGCTACCAATGAGGTGGGAAGTGACACGTGTACTTGCATTGTCAAGTTCAAAGGTTTGTATAAATGGGCAGAAACATATATGCCTCTTTTCATTTTTTTCTCGTTTGACTAATAACTTATGTAGCTGTGATTCTCATTTTTTTTCTAACCACGAATTTCTTTCATTAGAACCTCCACGATTTGTGAAAAAGCTAAGTGATACCTCAACCCTCGTTGGGGATGCTGTTGAGTTACGGGCTGTAGTGGAAGGCTTCCAGCCAATTTCTGTTGTCTGGCTGAAAGATAAAGGTGAAGTCATCAGAGAGAGTGAAAGCACAAGAATTTCATTCATTGATAACATTGCAGCCCTCCAACTTAATAGCCCAGAAGCTTCTAATTCTGGAAAATACATGTGTCAAATCAAAAATGATGCCGGAATGAGAGAATGTTCAGCAGTCTTAACTGTACTAGGTCAGTAACAAAGTATAGCCTGAGGAAAAAAAGTCGAGTTGATTGACCCATTTTTATTTTCTGCAAATATTAGCCTACTGAATATTGATTACATTCTAATCAGTATTGATTGGAAGTAATCAATATTGATTTGGAAGGCAATTTTATTTTCAATGAACAATACCTCTTTTTTTAGAACCAGCCAGAATCACAGAGAAGCCAGAACCCATGACCATCACTACTGGAAATCCTTTTGCATTAGAATGTGTAGTGGCTGGAACACCAGAACTTTCAACCAGGTGGTTCAAAGATGGGAGAGAATTATCTGCAGACAGCAAACATCACATCACATTTGTCAACAAAGTGGCTTCACTTAAGATCCCTTGTGCAGAGATGAGTGACAAAGGGTTATATAGCTTTGAAGTGAAAAACAGTGTTGGTAAAAGTAACTGCACTGTATCTGTCCATGTTTCGGGTGAGTACTATGAGGTTTTTATGAATATATAATTTTTCCTGGAAAAAAAAAGAGAGCTTCTCTTTAAATGAAAAACTACCCTTCTCCACATAGATCGAGTTGTGCCTCCTTCCTTCATTCGCAAACTGAAAGACACAAACGCTGTCCTGGGGGCCTCAGTGGTTTTGGAGTGCCGAGTCTCCGGCTCAGCGCCGATCTCAGTTGGCTGGTTTCAGGATGGAAATGAGATCGTTAGTGGGCCTAAATATCAGTCCAGCTTTTCGGAAAATGTCTGCACTTTGAATCTGAACTTATTGGAACCTTCTGACACGGGCATATACACGTGTGTGGCTGCCAACGTGGCTGGTTCTGATGAGTGCTCGGCAGTGCTGACAGTGCAAGGTCAGTGTGCGAGGATCAGACCCTGCTTCTCTACATCTTATCCACGTGATTGGGCATCTGCCTTGCATGGAATTTCTTTGTTATGTTTTCATTTTTAGTCTTAGCCCCTTTTTCTTCGAGTAGCAAAAGCACTTCTCACTTGGATTTCTTTTTTTCTCTTGATCTTCCCCTCCCCCTGGGGTATATAGAACCACCATCTTTTGAACAAACACCTGATTCTGTGGAAATTTTACCTGGAATGAGCCTCACATTCACCAGTGTCATTAGAGGCACCCCTCCTTTCAAGGTCAAATGGTTTAAAGGCAGCAAGGAGCTGGTGACAGGGGAGTCATGCACCATCTCTCTGGAAGATTCTATCACAGAACTAGAGCTGTTTGAGGTGGAGCCATTGCATAGTGGAGACTATTCTTGCCTTGTTACTAATGATGCTGGCAGCGCTTCCTGTACCGCACATCTTTTTGTGAAAGGTTTGCTCTTCTTTCCAATTTGTCTTTTAAATTTTTCTGTCTTCACTTGAAAATGTCCATTTTACCCTCATATTTTCTCCTTATAGAACCAGCCACCTTTGTGAAAAGACTGGCTGATCTCAGTGTTGAGTCCGGAAGCCCCATAGTTCTTGAGGCCACGTATACCGGCACACCTCCCATCTCAGTAAGCTGGATGAAGAATGAGTTTCCTCTTTCACAGTCTCCAAACTGCAGTATTACTATGACAGAAAAATCTACGATATTAGAAATTCTTGACAGCACAGTAGAAGACTATGCACAGTACAGCTGCCTGATAGAAAATGAGGCTGGTCAAGATATTTGTGAAGCTCTGGTGTCTGTCTTAGGTGTGTTATCTCTTTATGTTGCTTTCTTTTCTTTCATTTAAAACATCTTCTTTTAGTTAGCATGATTGATTGATTACCATTCCTTGTATCTTAGAACCACCCTATTTTACCGAACCTCTGGAACATGTGGAAGCAGCCATTGGAGAACCTGTAACTTTACACTGTAAAGTGGATGGAACCCCAGAAATTAGAATTTCATGGTATAAAGAGCACACAAAGCTACGATCGGCTCCTGCATATAAAATGCAATTCAAAAATAATGTTGCCTCTTTAGTAATCAACAAAGTGGATCACAGTGATGTGGGAGAGTATACATGCAAAGCAGAAAACAGTGTGGGGGCAGTTGCTTCTTCAGCTGTGCTTGTTATTAAAGGTGATGATGGTTTTGCTTAACAAATCTTGCTGAATGTTGACAGATCCATTTTCTTAAAAACATCAAAATTTTAATGGATTTAAATATGTTGTGGATGTTTTCCTTCTTATAAATAAGAATTATTTGTCACTTCGTTGCAGAGCGCAAACTTCCGCCTACTTTTGCAAGAAAACTGAAGGATGTTCATGAGACTCTTGGCTTCCCAGTTGCATTTGAATGTCGCATCAATGGCTCAGAACCTCTTCAAGTGTCTTGGTACAAAGATGGGGTACTTTTGAAAGATGATTCTAATTTGCAGACATCTTTTGTTCATAATGTAGCAACTCTTCAGATTTTGCGAACTGACCAGAGTCATGTTGGTCAGTACAACTGCTCAGCTTCTAATCCTCTTGGGACTGCTTCATCCAGCGCTAAGCTCATTCTCGCAGGTGAGTAGTTTATCACATGACCCTCTTCATCAAAAAGCAGCTTCACTGCTCTGGGCCACCAAAAGCTTGTGCCACCTTCTTTCTGCTCCATGTTTCGGAGCATGAACACTGAAGTCACCATGTTGGTCTTCATTCTTTTCAGAGCATGAAGTGCCCCCTTTCTTTGATCTAAAGCCTGTATCAGTAGATCTTGCTCTTGGAGAAAGTGGTTCTTTTAAATGTCATGTAACTGGAACTGCACCAATCAAAATCACTTGGGCTAAAGATAACCGAGAGATTCGCCCCGGAGGCAACTACAAGATGACTTTGGTCGAAAATACTGCCACTCTAACAGTTCTCAAAGTAGGCAAAGGTGATGCTGGGCAGTATACCTGCTACGCAAGCAACATTGCTGGAAAAGACTCTTGTTCTGCTCATCTGGGTGTACAAGGTACTTGTCCGAGTAAAGTTGCAAGGTCTCCTTTATGTTTTCAATATCTTAAAATATGGGAGGAAGGGTGTGCTTGAAAGTTATGTTTAGGACCATGTCTAGTAATTGGAAGTGATCATATGGATCCAAGTCCTTCCAATTAGGGTCAAGTTTTACATTTTTTATTAAAAAAATATATAAAACTGGTAAAACATGAACTGAAAGTCCATTTCCAAAGGCTAAAAAATAGAGATTAGAGATAGAGTGAATAAAAATTTTTCACAGAATTGCAAGGAATCCAAGTTTGAAGGAAGCTATCTTAGGGTTAAAAAAAAAAGTTATCTCGAATGACTTATTTTCCACAGTAATGGATTTTTTCTCTCTAAGGGATAGCAGAGCCTAAGCCCTTCAAAAAGAATCCAAATTAATCAAGTCAACACCTTTTCCTCCACTAACCCCACTTACATAATATTGGAAGCTGCGGGCTGAGGAGTACATCAATATCTGACCATTTTTTTCTACAGCATGTTCATGGCTGCTGTTCTCAGAAGTTAAATAGTTAACTCAGTGGGTTGCTGGTCTAACCCATTAGAGAATTTTTTAGGATTTTCGTGATGATGTTTTATAAATATCTTGAAATTAAGCAGCCCACTTGCTCTATGGCATATAGCTAACTATCTTTATCTCCCTAAGCTTGAATTTTTTGCTCCAGTTAATGAAGAAAGCATTGCTTTCCCCACTTCAAAGAAATTATGAAAGATGAAGAAATATCTAAAGCCTATATGATAAAGTAGCACTTTAAAAATATTAAGATATCTGACCCAATTTTGCTATTCTGACTCGTCATGGTACATAATTGATCTTTTCAGCTATAGAAAGTAGACAGCTCTCCACTGATTCACATGCAGGAAAGTAATCAAACCGTCTTATTCCCCATGAGCCTCAGAGTGCTTCCAACAATAGATACACACTCTGCTTCTGATCTTGCTCTAGAGAAGTGATTTTTTTGCTGGGATGAGAATTATACAACAAGAACTAATTCTTTTCCTCCTTCCTTTTCCAATAATATTTGATGTGGGTGCTGACAAAAATAAATGTATTTTATTTTGGGAATTTTATCTTTATGTTTTGGTTACTTATTCTTTCTTTAATGGTATCAAAAAATGTATTTCCCAGAGCTAAAGGACTTCTGTATTTGACAGAGATTCTTTTTATCACGTCACCTTGAATTATAAGTGTCTTTTCCATCTCTTACGTTGTGTTTTCCCTCTTGGTTCCATAGAACCACCCAGGTTCATTAAGAAGCTAGAGCCTTCAAGAATTGTAAAACAGGATGACTTCACAAGATATGAATGTAAAATAGGAGGGTCTCCAGAAATCAAAGTTTTATGGTACAAAGACGAGACTGAAATTCAAGAGAGCAGTAAATTCAGAATGTCATTCCTTGACTCGGTGGCAGTGTTGGAAATGCACAACCTCAGCGTCGAGGACAGCGGAGACTACACATGTGAGGCCCGCAATGCAGCAGGCAGTGCAAGCAGCAGCACTTCCTTAAAAGTCAAAGGTCAGGTCTTACTCTTTCTTTGTGGTTTTCCAATCAGCCTCTTCTCTAATTGTCCTTTCAGTACCTATTTGACTTTCTCTCAATGTCTTAACATTTCTGAAGGATACAATAGAAAAGTGAAAATGATGTTTTCTCTATGACATAATGGAAAACTGATTCTTACTTACAATTATATACTTAGAGAATACATTTCAATTTTCCTTATTTTTTCTGACTTAATTACCTTCCAATTTTAGAACCACCCATTTTCCGCAAAAAGCCTCATCCCGTTGAGACACTGAAAGGAACTGATATTCATCTTGAGTGTGAGCTTGAGGGTACTCCCCCATTTCAAGTTTCTTGGCACAAAGACAAGAGAGAACTTAGGAGTGGCAAGAAGTACAAAATAATGTCTGAGAACTTCCTTACGAGTATTCACATCTTGAACGTCGACACTGCAGACATTGGGGAATATCACTGTAAAGCCACGAATGATGTTGGGAGTGACACTTGTGTTGGTTCTATCACTCTGAAAGGTTAGAGTGACTTCATTCTCTTCTGCTTGTTATTTTTCTTCTGATTTTAATACTCTGTTGACCCCTTAGCTATAGCCCAGTCCTTCATCACTAGCTCTCTTCTACTCTTTCCTTTTTTCCTTTTCAAGTATTTTTGTTTAGTATACATCCCAGTTCTAATTTCTACTGAGTATCCTTGTAGACATTTTTTCCAATAGGTTTTGATTGGATTTAGAAAGCTGAAAAGGACAAGACGTTCAACTCTCCACTTAATACACACACTAATATGTCCCTGCACCCACTCACCAAAAATGTGTCTTATTTACGATAACACGTTACCACAAGTTTGATCCCTAGCATCTATGACTTGAGAAAAATACTATTAACCCAACACATTTCAAATCCACTATTTGCCTCTTTCTCATCAGCACCACCGAGATTCGTGAAGAAGCTCAGTGACATTTCTACCATCGTTGGTGAAGAGGTTCAGCTGCAGACAGCTATTGAAGGCGCTGAGCCAATTTCCGTGGTGTGGTTCAAAGATAAGGGAGAAATTGTTAGAGAGAGTGACAACATATGGATTTCTTATTCAGAAAATATAGCCACCCTGCAGTTTTCAAGAGCAGAAACAGCCAATGCTGGGAAGTACACCTGTCAGATCAAAAACGACGCTGGAATGCAAGAGTGCTTCGCCACACTCTCCATTCTCGGTTAGTACGAATAGGTGTTATTACAAATATAAGGCACACACTTAACAGTGCTTGTTTTCTTTAATTTTTCTTTCAATTGTATTTTAAAATTTGCTTACAGTTGACATCTCATTTCAGAACCTGCAGCGATTGTGGAAAAGCCAGAATCCATAAAAGTTACCACAGGAGACACCTGTACCTTGGAGTGCACGGTCACTGGCACACCCGAGCTCAGTACTAAGTGGTTTAAGGATGGAAGAGAGCTGGCAAGTGATAACAAATACAAAATAAGCTTCTTCAACAAAGTATCTGGCCTTAAAATTATCAATGTGGCACCCAGTGACAGTGGAATGTACAGTTTTGAGGTGCAAAATCCTGTTGGCAAAGACAGCTGTACAACTTCAGTTCAAGTTTCAGGTTAGTTGGCTCGTTGGGCTTCTGTTTCAATGTTACCATAATTCCTGATTTACATATACGTGTATGAGTGTGGCATGGGTCTGACATCCTCCAAATCAGCAAAATCGGAGGTAACATACCTATAGAGTTAGAAGAAAACCAAGTTCAAAAGTTATATCCCTTTGTCCTGGAGGAATTTCCACAATTCAGGGTGGTGGGAGAAAAACTTAATCCCTGGATAAGAATAAAGTGGTCTTCTCCTATCACTTATGCTGAAATAATTCACCATGTAATGAGTCACAGCAAAGAGAGAAGAAAATCCCTAGCAAGTCAACGAGCTCATCTTGCACATTGATTTTCAAAGTTTCCAATCTTGTGAATCTGTAGGGAATTCTTTGATACCCTCACAAAAGAGCCAAACGGATCTAGGAATCTTCCATTAAAAAGACAATAACTCTGTTTTCAAATCATTTTGTAATTGATGTCACTTGTATGTTTGATTTTTATCGCATTCAGACCGAATCGTGCCTCCTTCATTCACAAGAAAATTGAAAGAGGCGAATGGCCTGTCTGGGTCCTCGGTTGTAATGGAGTGCAAAGTCTATGGATCCCCTCCAATCTCCATCTCTTGGTTCCATGAGGGAAATGAGATCAGCAGTGGAAGGAAGTACCAGACCACCCTGACAGATAACACTTGTGCTTTAACTGTGAACATGCTAGAAGAATCAGACGCCGGTGACTACACATGTGTAGCTACTAACGTGGCTGGTTCTGATGAATGTAGTGCTCCTTTGACTGTGAGAGGTCAGTCAAAACTACAGTAATATAAAATTGCATTTCATAATTGATGAAGCATTTTTACCATCACAGATCAAAAACGTCAATTTTTTTCTGGTATATGCTTTTTTTGTTTAGAACCACCATCTTTTGTTCAGAAACCTGATGCCATGGATGTTTTAACTGGAGCCAATGTAACTTTCACAAGCATCATAAAAGGAACACCTCCTTTCAGTGTCAGCTGGTTCAAGGGTAACAGTGAACTAGTTCCAGGGGACAGATGTAATGTGTCTTTGGAGGATTCAGTGGCTGAACTGGAGTTGTTTGATGTAGATACATCACAAAGTGGAGAATATACCTGCATAGTCAGTAATGAAGCAGGCAAAGCATCTTGTACAACACATCTCTATGTCAAAGGTTTGCTTGGCTTCTATTCCACATTTTTCCAATTCACACACGTGAAATAATAGATATGTCTGTATCCATGTGTATATGTGTTTGATTTCATATTTTCAATTTGTTTTTAGCTCCAGCTAAATTTGTGAAGAGGCTCAATGATTACAGCATAGAGAAAGGAAAAGCACTGATCTTAGAAGGTGCATACATTGGAACCCCTCCCATTTCAGTTACATGGAAGAAAAATGGCATAAATATAACTCCTTCTCAGAAGTGTAATATAACCACAACTGAAAAATCTTCAATCCTGGAAATTCCAAGTACTGTAGTAGAGGATGCAGGGCAATACAACTGCTACATTGAAAATGCTTCTGGAAAAGATTCCTGTTCAGCACAAATACTGATCCTAGGTTTGTTGTGACTGTACAATTCTACCTTTAGACATAAATAATCACTCTGGCATGTCTCCTTCATGACTGATTATCTCTTGTCTGCAGAACCACCGTATTTTGTCAAACAGTTGGAGCCTGTTAAGGTGACTGTTGGAGATTCTGCCTCTTTGCAATGCCAACTTGCTGGGACCCCTGAAATCGGAGTATCCTGGTATAAAGGAGATACAAAATTGAGACCCACTACCACCTGCAAAATGCATTTTAGGAACAATGTTGCTACACTGGTTTTCAACCAGGTTGATAGTAATGACAGTGGAGAATACATCTGCAGAGCTGAAAATAGTGTGGGAGAAGTTTCTTCATCAACTTTCCTTACTGTTCAAGGTGATTGCAATATTTCAAAAGTAGATGAATTTGCATTTCTTTTGAACAAAATTTAATCTGATGAGGGCTTTCTTTTTTAGGAATGTTTTTTTCAAATGTAAAATTTTTTTCCTAAGTAATGCCATCTACAGTTAGTGGCTTATCTTTTCTGTCACCTTCCTATCTCTGACTAGAGGAAAGATGACTAACTCTTCAGCTGGAAAGATCATGAAATTGTTTTTCTCTATAATTAAATCGTTAAGAAAAAGAGTGACCATATCTTTTAAAATTTCAGCCCATTGGTGTCTCATTCAGATTGCTAGAAGGCAATCTTAAAAAGAAGGAGAATCTGATGCCTACCTGGAGATGTACCTCACACAGATCAATTTCTCTCCTGACATACATCTCTTTATACCTTCTGTGCATTAGGCTGGCCTCAGAGTGAAACTGTCACTCCAAAAGTTTACATGTTTTCCCCTGTGTCCAAGTTAATTCAAGAGATGTTAATGCCTCCTGACATTTTTATAGAAATACCATTACCTATGTAATACTAACTATAAGAAGAATATTCAGTAAATTTAAAACATCTAGAAGTATTTATTACTTTAATTTTGTTCTTACAGAACAAAAGCTTCCACCATCATTTTCTCGACAATTGAGAGATGTTCAAGAAACAGTTGGACTGCCAGTTGTTTTTGAATGTGCCATAAATGGATCAGAACCTATCTCAGTGTCTTGGTATAAAGATGGCAAGCCATTGAAAGATGGCCCAAATGTGCAAACATCATTTTTAGATAATGTAGCCACTCTCAATCTTTTTAAAACAGATCGGAGCCTTGCAGGCCAGTATTCTTGCACAGCTACAAATCCTATAGGGTCTGCTTCTTCTAGTGCCAAACTCATTCTCACAGGTGTGTGGATTTTTGAACTTCTTTTTATTTCTGTCAATTAAAATTTTATAATGAGATACGAACTTAGGGAGAAAACATCATGATTTCTGTAAACTGGGATGGTCCAGACACGGGGTCTGAAAACTCATTCTTCCTTTCTCTTTCTCTTTCTAGAGGGTAAGAACCCACCCTTCTTTGACATTCGCATTGCCCCTCTGGATGCCGTGGTAGGAGAAAGTGCGGACTTTGAGTGCCACGTCACAGGGACACAACCGATAAAGGTCAGCTGGGCCAAAGATGGCAAAGAGATACGAAGCGGTGGCAACTACCAGATTAGTTATCTGGAAAACAGTGCCCATCTGACAGTTCTGAAAGTAGATAAGGGAGACTCTGGACAATATACTTGCTATGCTGTGAATGAAGTGGGAAAGGACTCCTGTGCAGCTCAACTTAATATAAAAGGTAAAGTTTATTTTGCATGTGATCTGACAAAATGTCACTATCTTATATTCAGCACTAAGGGTGCAGTTTTTATCAGGACAAGTGAAATTTAGGACAACATTTTTAAGCAAATGGCCTAAGAATATAGGAGGAAATGTTTCTTTAAAGAACAGGCGATCTTTTAAAATCTCTATTTCTGTAAAATTTTATAAATAACCCTAAAATTACCTGCCTTGTCTATTTTACATATTATCTAATTCTGTAAATGGCCATAAGTTATTGTTATCATTCAACTCATAAATCATATCAGAGAAAAGTTTAGAATAACTTTGGAAGGAGGCTGCAATGTTTAGGAACACACTGATATGCTGTATTTAGTTGGTCAGCATTGACTTTCAAAAAGAAAATGACTTATTTTTCTTGAAAAACCTCATATTAATAACCCACTTCTGTATTCCACTTTGTATATCCTTGCAATTTCTTACAGAGAGGCTAATCCCACCAAGTTTCACTAAAAAACTCTCAGAGACAGTAGAAGAAACAGAAGGGAATTCTTTCAAACTTGAGGGCCGTGTTGCTGGTTCCCAGCCTATAACCGTTGCTTGGTACAAGAATAATATAGAGATACATCCAACTTCTAACTGTGAAATCACATTCAAGAACAACGCACTGCTGCTGCAAGTCAAGAAGGCGGGCATGGGCGATGCTGGTTTATACACGTGCAAACTGTCGAATGACGCAGGCTCTGTTCTGTGTACCTCTTCAGTTGTCATCAAAGGTTAGTTATGTTCACAGCCTCCAGGCTGTTGTGTTTTTTTCACTGCCCGTAAGATAACTATGTACATTTCTTCTGACATGTCTGTTTCTTCTTCAACTCTGTTGATCAAGTTATAATGGATATAAATATACATTATCTAATTGGCTTGACATAACTCCATATATGTTTACTTAAAATATGTAATTTGTAACTTAATTGGATGGCCCAGAAAAGTAATAAATAGATGGAGTGTCATATAATAAATAGATGGAGTGAAAATCTTAGCCAGTAAATTATAACCAACAAATGTAACTATTGACTTATAGAGGAATCGATCAGGCACAGTGACTCAGTTCTACTACAGCAACTAGTGTTACCTTTTAGATGCAAAACGGATTTCTTTCTGGAATTTAATACTTATTTGCCTTTCTGTTCTTCTTTATTTTATGTTTAAAAATTCTTTTTTTATTTCAGAACCTAAGAAGCCACCTGTGTTTGATCGGCACCTTACTCCAATAACAGTGAGTGAAGGAGAATTCATGCAGCTCAGCTGCCACGTCCAGGGTTCAGAGCCAATCAGGATCCAGTGGTTGAAGGCTGGCAGAGAAATAAAGCCTTCAGACAGATGCAGCTTCAGCTTTGCCAACGGGACTGCTGTGCTGGAGCTCAAGGATATGGCTAAAGCAGATTCGGGAGATTATGTGTGTAAAGCTTCAAATGTGGCAGGAAGCGACACTTCCAAATCAAAAGTGACCATTAAAGGTACACTTCAAAAGCATTATTCAGATTAAGTCAACAACTGCTCACATATGTCTTTTACAATTTAAATAAGAATAGAATCAGGTGTTTAAAAACATCAGTTATTGCTCATTTGTAATTTATAGCCTCATTATAATTGAAGTATTAGAAAATTTAATGGAAATAATGTCAATACAAATTGTCAGAAATGACCCCAAGATCACTATTATATTTCTATACCTTGAACCTTTTTCACCATGTACAAGAGGGTGCAATCAGGTGAAGTTCTAAAATGATGCTATAATAATGTGGCATAAGGTAGCCAGATGGAAATCACAACCTGGGTGGAAATCTGTATAATAAAGCCAAGTCTAGAAAGATAAGGTTTGATACTGCTAATATGACTGCAGTTCAACCTCATATGATAACTACAACTAGTTATAAATACATGCAATGAAACTGCTTTATCTTCTGTGATTCACCCTCATATAGAATTGCATAATATTTTAGATTCTGCCAAAGTCCTAAAACCTACATTACAAAGAGAATTATTTATTGCAGTCTTAAGGTAAGTGTGACAGCAAAACATGTAAATGTGTTTTTTAGACAAACCGGCTGCCGCCCCAGCAGCTAAGAAAGCAGCAGTGGATGGGAAGCTCTTCTTCGTGTCAGAGCCTCAGAGTATCAGAGTGGTAGAAAGTAAGTACTCCACGAAACATATACTTTCATCTATTCTCTACACATTACTACCAATTTAACTCTGGAAGAATTCATTTTAGAAAATTAAGTTTTTTCATTTGTTGTTATTATTTCTTTAGAAACCACTGCAACGTTTATCGCAAAAGTTGGCGGTGATCCGATCCCCAGTGTTAAGTGGACGAAAGGGAAATGGAGGCAGCTGAACCAAGGAGGTCGCATATTTATCCACCAGAAAGACGACGAAGCAAAGTTGGAGATCAGAGACACCACAAAAACTGATTCTGGGTTATACCGATGTGTTGCATTCAATAAACATGGCGAAATTGAAAGTAATGTTAACCTCCAGGTGGATGAAAGGAAGAAACAAGAGAAAATTGAAGGAGATCTTAGAGCAATGCTGAAAAAGTAAGTTCAGTAAAAAAAAAAACTGTAAATTTCCACTCACAAAAGAGATCTCTCAAGGGATATGGATCATCCCCTCCAAGATTCAGATTGGCAAAGAACAGAAACATACAGACATTTTAACAGGAACAAATAAACAGTTACACAATATTTGAGTGGAAGTTACTAATTCATTAAGAACAATCTCTGAAAAACTATGAGACAGTTTTGAGAATGAGGTGAACTTTTATTAAAATTTTAAACAAAGGATATGTCCTATATGTAAAACTGGGTGTATCTAAGTATAAGATTTTTGTTTCTATGTGTGATTTCTCCTGCTCTGAATCATTTTCTAGATCAGCTATTTTAAACATTCGTTATTACCAATAATTTCAACATGATTTATATTTTGACATAGTTATTAGATTATTAATCAGCATTTAATTTCCACACATCTTTCCCATGACTTATGATATTTATCTCTTATTAATACTTTCTATGGCTGTTATTATTATTCTTTCATGAGGCTCTTCAGTTATAAAGTTTACATGTTTCCGCTATTCTTTCCTTTCTTAAACTCTTTGATCAAATTTTTGTACTTTAGAACAATGGTCTAAACTTAATCCACTCCATCTCCAAACCTACATTTTTTTTTATTGTTTCACAGTTAACGTGGTAAAATCAATATTCTTTGAATAAAGGACACATAAGTATTTCTTAGTTAAAAAAAGTTTAATGACATTCATAACCTTTGAATGATAATAGACAATTCAAAATAAATAGAAGACAAGTAGTATATATTTATTTCCTATTTTATTTAGGACTCCAGCCTTAAAGAGAGGCTCTGGAGAAGAAGAAGAAATTGATATCATGGAACTTCTCAAAAACGTAGATCCTAAAGAATATGAAAAATATGCCCGCATGTACGGAATCACTGACTTCCGTGGTCTTCTTCAAGCATTTGAACTATTAAAGCAAAGTCAAGAAGAAGAGACACATAGATTGGTATGAGCTTTTGTATATAACATTAGCTTTAAAAATTCACGTTTGAAACATCTAATATATGCCCATTGAATTTCCAGACCCTGCAGTTGTATGAGATCATTTAATATAATCTAAGCAGCATCAAGAATGAAAACTGAATGTTGTCATGGAGTCCTGTGTAATGCTTATCTTTTTTTTTTTTTCTCTCCTCAGGAAATTGAGGAGATAGAGAAGTCAGAGAAGGAAGAAAAGGAATTTGAAGAACTGGTATCATTTATTCAACAAAGGCTATCACAGACAGAGGTAAAATGAAGTATGCTGATAATAAAGTGAACAAGTTATTATTGGGAATTAGAAGAAGTAACTAATGCATTTTAATTCTTTATTCTCATAGCCTGTCACTCTCATCAAGGATATTGAAAACCAGACAGTTTTGAAAGATAATGATGCTGTGTTTGAAATTGACATTAAGATTAATTATCCAGAAATCAAGCTTTCATGGTACAAAGGGACTGTAAAACTGGAACCCAGTGATAAATTTGAAATAAGCATTGATGGTGATCGCCATACACTCAGAGTCAAAAACTGTCAACTTAAAGATCAGGGGAATTACAGATTGGTGTGTGGCCCACACATTGCTAGTGCTAAACTGACTGTAATTGGTAAGTAAAAGGAGTTTTATTTTTTAAAAGTTGTGAGATTAATTTACTATTAAGCCTATCTGCATGCGATATTAAACAAAATATGTATCGCATCATACCAACAGAACCTGCTTGGGAACGGCATCTGCAAGACGTTACTTTGAAAGAAGGCCAGACGTGCACCATGACGTGCCAATTTTCTGTGCCAAATGTAAAATCCGAATGGTTCAGAAATGGCAGAATCCTTAAGCCCCAAGGTAGACATAAAACTGAAGTGGAACACAAAGTCCATAAGCTGAGCATTGCTGATGTTCGAGCAGAAGATCAGGGACAATACACCTGCAAATGTGGAGACCTTGAAACTTCAGCAGAGCTCAGGATTGAAGGTGACCAAAAGACTATGGCTGGAGTTATTCCAGCAGAGGTTAATGGCAAATGGTGTGCAAGACCCCTGCAACTCTGCCACCAAACATATCTCAGAGTGCTGTGTGTTCTCATTTTCCAAGACACATGCTAATAGCAGTCACTCACATCTCAAAATTCATACAAAATCCAAAGGGAAATGTTCACATAAGTGCCAATTGTTTTGCATTGTTCTTTTGAACCAGAAGCAGACTTCGATCTAAACTAGGATATGACTTTTCTAACAGTAATTTCTGTTTAATTCCATAATTCTGCTAAATTCAATAATATTTTTTTACAATTTTACTGAATTCTACAGTTCCAACACCTATAATTCTGAATCCTAGAAGGAATTCTTGGAAAAGACCAGATATCATAGTTATGTGTCTAGATTTTAGCTAGTAGTTGATATTTTGTTTATAGGAATTAATTTGATTCTGTCTATATGAAGCTTTATAAATAAAATTAACAAAATATGCAAAGTATATTTTGCAGCTATTTTTAAAAAATAGTTATTTCAGATGAGGATCATATTCCAATCTTCTGAATCTCTGAAATCAAGTGAAATCTTGATATTTAGAAGCAAACATATTCATTTTCTAATCCTTTGAATGTATGCATTATCTGAAAGCATCCTTGGACTGTACTGAGCAATATTTTGGCTATAATGATAGTATCTATTTCCAGTTTTCTGTGCCCATTTATAATTGTCAAAATATAACAATATGATTTCTCATATACATCAGTATTTCAACTTCTCTGACTTGCTTTACAGTGGATACCAAGGCCTGATTTAACTTTAAAGTTTAAAATTTTTAAACAGTTTTCAATTTGAAGGATCTGATTGAAACCACTTATTTTTAAAGCAATGCATATTTTTTATAAGATCCTTTCAAAAAAAAAGCTCACCAGAGTACATTTGACATCTAAGTTGTTCATCATGCTGTTATACATTGAATTCTGGACTTCCCAGATAAAATATTGCAGAAGGACCCTCCATTTTAGTTCATTCTCTTGCTGTACTCACTGGTTTCACTCCTTCATGCATGCACACAGATATTTACAAAGCAGGTTTCAGACTCTTAGAAATGAATCCTTTGAAATTTAGAAGTGCCGATTTCCTCTTGAGTTTGAAATGATTGCACAGGGAAAGTGATGTATGTCAAATAAACAATTCTAGGTCCTGAATAGCAAAATTATTTTACAGAAGAAAGAATTTAAAGGGGAATAAATTATAAAGTAAAATTAGGTTAACATTCCCTTTATTTTGAACCTCCCATTTTACTGATATTTTTTAAGTTTAATTTGACTTTGGGGTTTATAAGCACCCTTGACTATTGCCTTCATGTTAATATTTTAAAGACATTCAGGGACTTCTTTCTACCCTTCTACCTTGATCCTACAGGAATACATTTAAGTATTGGGATAATTTTTTGTTACTGATGCAAAAAATTTCCTTTTTCCTCTTATTTTATATTTTCAGCAGGTTTTTTTTTTTCTATTTTCCAGCTAGATACAAAGATAGAGACTTTAAATATCTGAGGAGAAAGCAGTAAAAGAAATTCCTTCCTATACAGTCTAACTTTGAACTCTCTTTGTACTTAAACAGCTGAACCAATTCAGTTTACGAAACGCATACAGAACATTGTGGTGAGCGAACATCAATCTGCCACCTTCGAGTGTGAAGTGTCCTTTGATGATGCCATTGTAACATGGTACAAAGGACCAACAGAACTGACTGAGAGCCAGAAATACAACTTTAGGAATGATGGTCGCTGCCATTATATGACCATCCATAATGTGACCCCAGACGACGAAGGTAATTGACAATGATCCTGTGAATATATAATTTAAAGCTTGTCTGTTTTATCTATTTCTACCCTAGTTTTCCCTTGCACTCTATAATTCTATATAGAATGCTTTTTTAGGAAAGAGAAGGATAAATATAAACATAGTATATTTAAATAAAGGAATGTTATTTACAAACATACCGGCAAACAAATGCTTGATGATTCTTATCCTTAGGTGTCTATTCAGTGATTGCTCGACTGGAGCCAAGAGGTGAAGCAAGAAGCACAGCAGAGCTGTACTTAACGACTAAAGGTCAGAAAACACTACATTAAAACCACTTAGGGATCTTTGAAATAAAGTAGCCTGCCAAGACAATTCTAAAAATGTTATTTATTTATTTATTTATTTATTTATTTGTTTATTTATTTATTTATTTATTTATTTATTTATTTTGCAGAAATCAAACTTGAGATGAAGCCTCCTGGTAAGCTAAAAAAAATAATAATAATTCTTGCTTACAATACATTTCAGTGTAACTTTGTAAATGATAGAAGCCAAACTAAAATGTCTAAAAGCATTATCTTTTTTTCAGTAAAATATTGTTCAGGAAAATTATTTTCAGGAAAATAATACAAATGTCAGGCTTTGTGAGTTTTGGAAATTAGAGATAATAAGGTCTCATTCAACTGATTTTTAAGCGCATGCCGAATGGTGTAGCCATAGAACAAAAATTTTCACAGGGCATAAACATGCCTGTGTGGTTGCATATAAAACATACCTATGGAGTTTGTGTCTATATGTTAAATTCTGCTCTTGGAAATAAATGCCTGACAATCAGACACATCTTAGTTGTCTAATAAACACATGTGTTTTCTGTCCCTCTATGCTTATCATTAAATGTCTCTTTTCAGATATTCCTGACTCCAGAGTTCCAATCCCTACCATGCCTATCAGAGCAGTACCACCAGAAGGTACTATCCAGCACCCAAACATCTGGGCTTAGAGCAACAATATTCACCTACTAGGAAATTACTGATGCCAAACCATAACAGAGAGCCAGAACAGAACCTTTGTGTTCTATTCTTCCCTGTGTAATTAGAAATCAAAAAAAAGGATTAGTGACTATTATAGATATATGCTATTTTTATTTTCTCAGTTGATTAGTATTTTAACAACTTTGAGGTGCTAGAAGAAATTCATGAGACTTTTTGTTATGCTTCACACAAAATGGGCAACCAAACTTACATAATTTGATATGGCATTTATTTTTTTCAGAAATTCCTTCTATGGTTATTCCTCCTATACCTCTGTTGCTACCATCACCTGAAGAAAAGAAACCACCAGCAAAACGTATTGAAGGTATTATATGTTATCTACCTAAATGTCAAAACAGAATTTAATTGCTTCAAACCCTGGAGATGTTGTTTCATGCAGCATGTTTGCCCTCTGGTGGTCAACAGGTTGAATTGCCTTTTAAAATGTAATTTATTTGCTTCAAATATTAACTAAATGCATAAGACATGTGCCTACAAGTCTGAAAATCATCAGACAAACCAGACACTATGCTTAACATTGAAATATTTTAATAGAATCACTTAAACATTAATGGAAAACTGGTTTCATGCCTTATATTTTTTCTACTACGCAAACCAATAAAACAATTTCTAGTGAAATCTGTAGAAATAAACCATATGGTCAAGGTAAAATTATAGTTTGTGTTTTTTCTAAATTACAATATTAATTACTCTTTAAAATTTACTATCTTGTTATAAAAATATGATTTAGAATATATTTGATACATTTGATATTTTTTCTTTAAGCTAAGAAATAAGCTCACCAATAAGGAGCTCTTGAGTGTGTCAGGGAACTATCCCTCTCAGATATTTCAATATATAAATTGTAATATTTGTGCCTCAAAACGATTGAACAAAATTAGTCAACAGACTGCTTGGGAATTTCTAAAGTTCTGGGAAGTTCAGAATTGCTGTCAAAATTCTCCCATCAGCATCAGGGGGAAAAAATCTGCATGTTAAAATCACATTTTTCTATAGCAAAGCCACCATTACTATAGCAGTTTCCAGGGTTTGACATGCTAGTCTCATAATATTCTCTACAAGTGGTGTCAAAAGATTGAGTTATTCTTCAGCTAGCCTCAGGAGAAATTCAGTTTAAAAAAAAAAAACTTAGTTTTTTGAATAATACAGTCTTAATAACAAAGAAAATTATTTTTATAATTTATATGAACATACTTTAATATAGTTCATCTACTTCTGATAGCAGAAACAAAAATCAAAAATCATAAATTAGATTTTCATTTATGTTTATTGTCACAAATAATAATTTATCTTAATGAATAATTTATTCTTTTAGTATTACTGTTAACATGTTTGAGTACCCACTGGGAAATTTGAGACATTAAATCATATTTTAAAAATTGAAAACAGTTTTATTTATTCATGAATACTAGGATCCTTAATCAAGTTATGATCAGGGTCATTATTAAGCTATAACATTCACAATAACAAAAGAAAACTTTCACAGTATGTCATAGATAGGACTTTAATTTTACTAATTCACATATTCTTCTTGTTCTGCCAAATTTAAAGTGTTTTTACCTAAGTGAAACAAAGATGAAAATGTGTATCTTTTCTATTTATGATATTGCTTAGGTTCATTCTCGATGTTTTGAAAACTTTAAGCAGGCATAAAGTCAGTGAAGATCACCCTACATATTCTATCTCCTTCCAAAAAAAATTTTTGTGTTCTAGTCTTAAATAAGTATCTTTCAATAATGTGCAAAGTCTCTTGTTGCCATCAAAATATATTTAAAAATATCTCAATAAGCCTAGTTTCCTGAAACCATTTTGGTTATTCATATCTGACATCATATATTTTAGTGACCAAAAAAGCTGTGAAGAAAGATACCAAAAAAGTTGTCACAAAGCCCAAAGAAGAGGCACCACCAACTAAAGGTATTATAATTAACTAATCAAGACTGTCTTTCTGCTTTTCTCTTGATTATACATTTTAAATCCCACATAGTGGAAGGTGGAGGAAGATAAGAGTTCAAATTCATAAGAAGATACTTATTCCTTCATTACTCACCCTCTTCTTTGACTCAGTCCTCACTTTCTCTTTCTCAACTTTCTTTCTTCTCCCCTATCCCCCTGTGCTTATGCCTTCCCATGGCACCCAATGGCAACACCAGAGGATTCCTTTTATTTCTAGATTGCAATTTAGAGAAGGCACTGCCCTCTAATTCAATAGATGGTCTTGATCAAGCCACACCAATAAAAGATTAAGGGCTAATGCTAATTACAGGTGGCTGCTCCAACCAAACTCAGCATCCTTCCTGGTTTCCTGGTAAATGTCAATGTGTGTCAATATATTTAAGAGGAATCAGTATCAATTCTTCAAATTATTATTATATCTTGGAATGCTTTTAGAAAGAAGATATGGGAACTAAATTTAAGCAAATAGGCCTTTTTTTTTTTTTTACCCATTTGGGTAAATTTATTTACCTGTTTGACTAAGACAACCTCCTAAAACAAGGAGGATCCAGTCACTGAGGACTATTCACTGACACTCTCTTCTGAGTGGTCATTTTGTGAAATGTCATGGAATAAAAGGAAGCTCAAAAAGCATAGATATTTCCTGAACTTTACAGTTAATCGTTGAAAAAAAATGAACTTGCATTATTTTTTAGCATTAGACATATTGAATATTCTCTTTATGTTTCATGTTAATTTAAGTCATTTTAAATCAACCTAAAAGAGAATAAAACTTCAGTTTTCCTGCATTTTTATTAATATGGCATTGCATAGCATTTCATTAGCTAAATTTGGAAATTATGAAAGCATTTGGTATATTAGTAGTAGTCACAAATGACTAATAACTAATAAGCATGCAGAAGATGTAAGCATTAAAAATGCATAATCTAAAAACAAACATGTATTTTATGTTTTTAAAGTCCCAGAGGTGGTCAAGAAGCCCCCTCCTCCTACTACTTTAATTCCTGCAAAAGGTAAATAAAAACAAATTAAATATTTTTATTCTACTTCTTCTGAGATTTGCATCTCTGCTATGTATTCTTATTTTTACATATGAGGCTTCCAGCTTATTGTAAAGTTATAGAGTCTGCTATATTAAAACTAGCATTAGAAACAATGGCTACTTCATATTGCTGCAATCTCAGGAAAGGAAACCCAGGCAGATATTTATGCCACTTGAGTGTAATGGGCACAAGGAAAGGACTAGAAAGAGGGGCATCATCTCTTAGTGTTTCAATTGTTCAAGTGTTTCAATTGATCCTTAACACAAATATTAAGGATCATATGAATAATACTAGCCTTAAAGATTTTTAAAAAGTTGTTATATGAAAGGAACTAATTAATTTGGTTATGTAATTTTAAATATTTTTATTAAACTGGCTAAAGAGTCACAGTTGATAGTCAAAAATGCACCTTTAAAATGAGAAATCTTTTTGAAAAACATTTAGAAATCTAAATAGAGGTTAACTACTGTAACATTAAATACAAATTTCATAAAATGATTACATATTAAAATATTTTATAGCTAGAAACTAAGGGTATTATAAGCTGGAACTTCCATAAAACAATGGAAGATGTGTCCATTTGTCCATTTGATAATATCTACTGAGTGCATTTTGTTTACACTGAAAAAATCTTGAAATTAAGGGTATAGTGTATCTCGATACTCCTGATAGTATTCCATAGTCAACAAAAATTTAAGTGAAACCAACACAAAGAAACCATAAGTTATCAGTATAATACTTGGCTTTCAGTTAGTGAAGGAATCGTATGGGTATAATTAATATGCTAATAATATCATTTGTTTATTTATTTATTTTAGCTCCTGAAATTATCGATGTATCCTCCAAGGCTGAAGAAGTGAAAATAACGACCATAACCAGAAAGAAAGAGGTTCAGAAAGAAAAAGAAGCTGTGTATGAGAAAAAACAAGCAGTCTACGAGGAGAAGAAAGTTTACATAGAACCTCTGGAAGAACCTTATGATGAACTGGAGGTGGAGCCATATACAGAGCCATTCGAAGAACCTTATTATGAAGAACCAGATGAAGACTATGAAGAGACCAGGGTAGAAGCTAGGAGGGAAGTTCATGAGGAATGGGAAGAAGATTTTGAAGAAGGACAGGAATACTATGAAAGGGAAGAAGGTTATGACGAAGGAGAAGAAGAGTGGGAGGAGACTTATGGAGAAAAAGAAGTAATTCAAGTTCAAAAAGAGGTTTACAAAGGTATGTATTAATTAGGTGACTTTTTTCTTTTCTTCATTTTTGCTCAGTTCATTATATTTTCATGTTTTTAACGTGATCTGCAATGGAATTAGAGAAAATGATCATTTCTACTTTTAAGATTAGAAATCCTTAAAATCTTTAAAAAAATCATTTTCTTCAGTTACTTTGACATTGTAAGTTGAATCATTTAGTCCTATTTCTAAGACTAAATTCCAAGTGCTGTTTTCTAAAATAGATGTTCAAGTTTCACTTCCACTGCCTTGTGGAATCTTTGCTTGATCCTACTTCTAAATACAGGATGAAGAATCATGTTAGCAATAAAGATCACAAATACAGTACTTTACACAATTATATGCTATTCCTATTTTGTTTATGCTTTATACAACCTACTAGAACTTACCTGTTTAAGTACCCCTTATTATTCCTGTGTTTTTATTAAAGAATCACATGAGAGAAAAATTCCAGCAAAAGTGCCTGAAAAGAAAAAAGCACCACCTCCTAAAGGTACGTAATTGGAATTATTTAAATAGATCAGAGCATCAACATCATTATCATGACTTGTTTGGCAAAGATGTATAAATCACCAGTTTAATCTAATAGGCACAACTTCTTCTCTAAGCTTTACTGTATCACTGAATTTTTTCTAAGACTGTCCTTCTAAATTATTTAATGCAAACATTTAAAAGATGATAAAAAGATTGTTACGGTAAATATATAAGTAAAATATAACCAAAATACTCAAAATGTAGAAATTGCACTCAAAGTTCAGAGCACCAAACTTGTTGCTTTCTAAAAATATTACACACATGTATATATATATATATATATATATATATATATATATATATATATATATATATATATATAGAGAGAGAGAGAGAGAGAGAGAGAGAGAAAGAGAGACTATTTTAATAGAAATTCTAAAAGTACTGCAATTTCTTTAAAATACTTGCAGTTGTAAAGAAACCAGTAGTTGAAAAAATTGAAAAGACTTCTCGAAGAATGGAAGAAGAAACAGTTCAAGTCACTAAAGGTATTATCATTTAAAACATTTCTAGTACCATTTCCATAAATAACCTGCTTACTGATATATATTCACATTAGTTATTGGTATAGTCATCTAAAGTATTTGAAAATTTGTGCAACACAATATTCTTCACAATACAACTATGTTTGTACATATTTTTTAAGTACCTGAAGTTTCCAAGAAGATTGTTCCACAAAAACCTTCTCGGATTCCAGTGCAGGAAGAAGTTGTTGAAGTGAAAGGTATACATCTTTGTCTTTCAGCTACAAGTTTTCATCATTTTTAATGTAAATGGATATGTGTACATATATTACTAAACAATTCACAAATCTGAAACCAAAGACATTCTTATATAATATTCATTTTATGTTGAGTTGCACATATATATAATTTAAGCAAATAATAACATTTTATAGCTTTGTTTCTAATTTTGCTTTAAAATTATAGGCTTTTTTTTTTACTTAAGGAAGGTTTTATGTTTAATGACTAGTCTTCTAACTTTACTATGCAATGCATTCTATTGCATAGACTATTCCCCATCCTTTCATTTATATGACTAGACCCTAACAAATTTGGAGAAGTACCGCATTATGTGTGAAGAAGTTGTGTCTATTTGATTCCCCTTTAATAATGTTTGATAAAGGCTGTCTTGGTTGTTTGTCCCTATAAATCAAAACATGGCATGTTTTATTGTCAGTACTGAATTTTTTCTCAAGCTATCACATTAACCCACTCATTCTATGTCTAAAGGCTTAACTATAATGTGTATGATCTATGTGTTTAATCTGATGTCCTGTCCTAGAAAAGGCAAAACTAATGTGAAATACTCTTTTTAAAGTACCAGCTGTGCATACAAAGAAGATGGTTATTTCAGAAGAAAAGATGTTCTTTGCTTCCCATACAGAGGAGGAGGTGTCAGTCACAGGTATAAAGCAAATTTGAATTTGGGTCTCAAGTAAAAAGGCACTCAATGGAATTTTATCCTTCTTATCTAATTCATGATTACCTAGGCATCTCTGTCTTCTAATTCTTTGTCATCTTTTCATTTCACATTTGTCTTTGCTTCAATTTGTATTTCAATATTGCTTGCAAATTACAATTACCACCCACAATATGGCATAATAGTAATTAAATGTACATTTTTTTTCAAGTCCCAGAGGTACAAAAGAAAACTGTTACAGAAGAGAAAATTCATGTTGCTGTTTCCAAAAAGATTGAACCTCCACCTAAAGGTACTAACGATTCATTCTAAGTTTAAAATCTTTTAGAAGTTATGTAGTAAATGTCTGAATGTTAATATTAAATAATGGGCTTAGTCACACAACCAGTAGACCTATAGCCACTTGTTCAAAGGACATTATAAGGGAGAGGGAAGACTGTGAGGAGGGTACAGGAGAGAGGAAAGAACATTACAAGAGGCTCTCTTTTCTGCTTTGAGGAGCTTACAATCGAGTGGCCAGCCATTTGAAAATAGAAATACAGTGGGCCAGAGCCAGCTCACACCGATTCAGAAGAACCTATGGTTAAATTTTAAGGATTTTGCTACCCAGTATTTAACACCTCCATGACTAAAAGTTAAATTACATAAACTTACAATTAAATAATCTATACTAATAGATCCTTAAAACTCATTACTTCTTATTTTACTGCCCTGTACTCTTATCTACACTACTGAGGTTGTGTATGTCGATTGTATCTGTAAGGTATAACTACTAGATGATGGTGGGCTACTGTTCATCTCTTCCTACTTTGTGACAGTGACATCATGTGACAGTGGTTAGTAGCCAAGGTGGGAGTATTGATACCACCATGGAAATAGGAACTCAGAATTTGGCAGTGGCTACAAATTAGCACTCCTCACCTCCTGCCCTGCACAGCCCATATTTGTAGAATACTAAAAATATTTAAGATAATCCAATGTGATTGTTCTAAAGCAGCTGCTTTATAAAAATAATAAGTTCCTATGGGGAAGGAGGTGTGTGGGGTGGAGAAGGAGTGTAACAGGCAGGAGAGGAGCGTACACCGAAGCCTGAGGTTGGAGTGGGTCTGACATGTTCTAGAAACAGAGAAGAAGTGTGTGGCTGAAATACTGGAGGAAGGGAAAGGCTGAGAGTGCATGTGGCTGGGAGGATGGGCAGGGCCTTGTAGGTAGTCTGTAATGTTTAGGACTTTAGGCTAAAAACATTCAGGGGAGCCCTTTGTATAATACAGAAGTTCTAAGTAATATCATGTGAGGTATACTTTGTTAAAATAAATAAAAACTAACTATTGGAACAATTTTAAAAAATTAAAATTAAGTTTCTAAAGTTGGCGCCTAAGGAACAGGCTCCAACACTTGGGAGGAAAGGACGCTCTCACCTGTTCCTAGGAAGTGGAGGCTCAGAGTTAAAGATGAATGACTGTCACCACGTTCCCTAGTTAGTCATTTGTCCCTTTCCCTTTATCCTTGTTTCTCGCACATAATTTTCCTGCATTCATTTGGCATAAGAGATCAATGTCTACTCTTTATTTTAATTCTAAGTCTTGCAAAAACATATGTCTTGTTGTCACAATTTCTCAAAAATGGTGAATTTATTTTTGAAGTCTCTGAGCCACCTAAGAAAACAGTCCCAGAAGAAATGGTTCCTGTCCCCATTCCTAAAAAGGTGGAGCCCCCACCGGCCAAAGGTAGAATAATATTTTTGAAAAAACATTTTTAAGCCTATTATTCTTATAGCTTTCTCTGTGAGATCTGTGTGTTCACAAAATATCATCTGTAAACCCTTTGTAATATATTTAATTCTGTGTGTGTTGATCTCATTAATTTGTGGTAATTTGTTATACAAGTATCAGTAACATTTTTAGACTCCAAACCATGCTAATTGTGTCTTTGTTGGCTTCATGTAATATATGTAACATGGGTATTGATGTATTTAGCATACATTTCCATCACAAGTAGAGCATATTAAATTACTTCCTAAATTCTTACACTCTTACTGATGTTTTATGCTTTCATGTAATCTTAACTGTCTCAGAAGGAGACTAGAATTTTCAACATTGTTTCAACAATGGTATTTTTAGTTCCTGAAGTTCCCAAGAAACCTGTGCCAGAGGAGAAAAAGCCTGTTCCTGTACCCAAGAAGGAACCTGCTGCTCCCCCAAAAGGTACACCAGACGTATCACGGGTGACCTTTTGCCTCAAATGCAAAGGGCCAGTCTTTTGCTTTATATGGTCTTCGTACATACTATGCTGTCTTTCTATTTTATGTCTTTACACACCCCTTGTGTTTTTCATTTGCTTGTCAGCCTCAGGGGCCATACTCTTGACATAGATTATTTATGATACCGAACATTCCAAAGATAGCACCAAAAATGTTATTAAAAGAAGTAACTATATCACACTGCTATCTTAAAGTTTAATATCTTTCCTCTTTTAAAGAAAGAATAAATATTTGTGAAACTTACTTTCTACAGGCATGTTTCTAGAAAAAAATTTTTTACCCCTCATATCTGTGACTTTTTCTTAATAAAAACACTTCACAAGTTTTGACAAGGTACAAAGACTGACAACTGGAGAACGTTTGACAGAACTAAATGTTAACTAAAAATGTACATAGTGCTGCTAGTAACTGCCACTCTTCAGATAAGCCAATGATGCCAAGTCTTGAATAGTTGGAAACATATTTTTTTTAATGTAAATTTTTTTATTTTTTTACGTTCTTTTTTTTTACTTTTTTAATTTTATTTTTTAATTGAAGAAATGATTTAAATTATTCCCGTCTTCCTCCCCCCTTATTATTAATTTTTGACTTTTACTTTCACCATGTTTCTTAAGACATTAATTCAACATCAATATTTGCCATAAATGTTACAATTATTTAATTAGCTAGTAAAGGGATCTTTCTTATAGGTATGTTTGGATTCAAATCTCTTGCTTTGGTTTTCTGGATTTGGTAGGGGAGTGGTTTTGTTTATTTGTTTGTTTGTTTGTTTTTGGTGATAAAAGATACTACTTTATGGAGGCAATATAGCTACAAAGTGCACATAGCTGGTCATTTATAGAGAGATTCAGCAAGAATTCAATATTATACAATTTAGAAGCCAGGCTTCCCAAAATTACATTTTTTTAATTAAATGTATTGGGGTAACATTGGTTAATAAAATTATATAGGTTTCAAGAGTATGAATCACTAATACTTCATCTGTATATTGTACTGTGTGTTCACCGCACAAAGTCAAATCTCCTTCTGTCACCATATATTTGACCCCCTTTACCTTTATCTACCTTGCCCCCCACTCACTCTTTCTCTTCTGGTAACCACTAAACCGTTGTCTGTGTCTATAAGTTTTTGTTTATTTGTTTTATTTGTTGCTTTCAGTTATATATCACACATATGAGTAAAATCATATGGTTCTCAACTTTTCTATTTGACTTATTTCACTTAACATGAATATCTCAAAATCTATCCAAGTCATAAATGGCAGTATTTGATCTTTTCTTGTGGTGGAGTAAATCATACATTTTAAATAGTTTTCCCTTTTGCCTGACTTCCCAGTGTTTCCATTTTCTTGCTAAATCAAATCTCCTTCTCTCTCAAACATTTGGCTCCTTCAGAATTCTGGGTCTTTTTTTAAATCGAATGTTTTAGTCATAGTCTGAGATAGTTTCAGTAAATTAAACCCATTGTCATGTGGATTCCATTCCTCAACACAAAACATAGATTTTTCTACATACTATATCCATACTCGATATTATTTATATAATTGCTGACTAATTTTTTCATCAAAGGCATACCAATATCCAAAGAAAGAATTAATTCTGTACACATCTTTCTGCGAGTTTAACTTATTTTTAATTTGCTTAAATGCCTCTCTAATATCACTTGGGATATTTATCACATTATGACCTTTACATCACTATAGTTTAATTTTATGCCTTATTTTGCCAAAGCATAGAAAAATCTTTCACAACATTAATTAACTACATAAAGATTTATGCATGTACCTGTGTTCATTCATAAAAATGATATATCTGAACTAACGTTCTGTCTTAAAAACTTTAAGTCCCAGAGGTGCCTAAGAAACCTGTCCCTGAAGAAAAGATTCCTGTTTCTATTGCAAAGAAAAAGGAAGTTCCACCAGCTGAAGGTACAGTGACTTACTTAGTAAAGAAGTAAGGGGAAAAAAAGCCCTATTTATTTGTCTTGAGTACAAAACATGTCTGTGTTTAATTATCTGTTAACTTAGTTCAAAATGAATGTTTTATGGTCTGAGTAAAAATTCAACAGAAGTTTCTGTCCACTTGCCTACTTAAAAAATAACTGTACATTAGCTACTTTGGAAATATAAAGTTAATTCTAAAAAGTAATGTCTTTTCAAGTTCCTGAAGTGCAGAAGAGGGTTTTCACTGAAGAAAAAATAACCATTGTTACTCAAAGAGAGGAATCTCCACCACCAACAGGTACTTAATCCTCTCTCCACGAAATAACTTGTCTTTTCTTCAATCTTCTTTAATTGCATGTCTTCTTTAATGGGTCTGCCAGTCTATGTTGCTCTTTATTTTGCCTGTCTGAGAATTTTAAAACCAAATACTATCCTTTAAGTGCCAGAAATATCAAAGAAGAAAGTTCCTGAAGAAAAACGGCCTATTCCTCGGAAAAAAGAGGAAATTCCACCACCACAAGGTATTATGTCTCCCTGTCTTTCCACGAACCATCTTTATAATATTATGTGCTAAGGCAAACAATGGTTTTGTTAGTTTTGTAATCTGAGTGCATTGTGGCTATATATCTGTGTTTTGTGCCGGACTTCAGTGAGAGAACATTGAAATTCTAAAAGTATATAATGTTTTAAAAGTGCCAGCTCTGCCTAAGAAACCTGTCCCAGAGGAGAAAGTTCCCATACCAGTTCCTGTCACTAAGAAAGCTCCTCCTCCCCGAGGTAGGATTAGCCTCTGACAAAAATCTGTTAGCTTGTGAATTCTTGCTTTTTTCCCATTTATTGTCTGTCTGTACTGACACGTTGTCTCTCCTCTGATAGAATTTTTGTATGTATACACTCGTGATGTGTCTTGTTTTCCCATTTCACTAGTGAAAGTGTTGTATTGTGAAAAATCTTCCCCAAACTCTTGGAAGGTGAGATGATGGTTAAACTTCTTGATTTTTAAATTTCAACTTTAATGCTTTTTTAAAGCTGAAGTTTCTAAGAAAACTGTTGTAGAAGAGAAGAGATTTGTTGCCGAAGAAAAACTATCTGTTGCAGTTCCTCAAAGAACAGAAGTTACACGACATGAAGGTACATGCTTGGAAGTGAGGGGAAGAAATGAGTTTGCTTGTGTTTTCTCAAAGTCTTCTCTTCATCTTCAGTGTAGTTGTTTACTGTAGAAGTTGTCTTTTTCAGTGTCTACTTGTGGCAGCCTCCCAAGACTGTGTCTTTTGTGTCTACATTGATCCTGAATTGTTCTAAGAAAGTGATTGGGGTGCTAAAAATGCCATAATTGTGAAAGTAGCCACACTTGGACATAATCTGAATATTCTTCTGTCTTGGGCTATACAGTTCCCTCACCTTAAGTCACCTCTGTGCTTGTACTGACAAAGTACGGT
This sequence comes from Macroglossus sobrinus, assembly GCA_004027375.1. NCBI lineage: Eukaryota > Metazoa > Chordata > Mammalia > Chiroptera > Pteropodidae > Macroglossus > Macroglossus sobrinus. The sequence continues at coordinate 25,023 of PVKZ01003327.1, read as the reverse complement.
GAGGCCACATCCTAAGCAGATGGAAGAACCCTTATCCATCTATAGGGAACACGTGGCTACTATCAACATTTCAGGAAGCTGAATGTAAATTAGATCTTATTTTTTTAAAGTATCCACAGAAGAGGCATGGAGTTACGAAGAAGAAGAAGAGAGAGTATCCATTTCAGTTTATAGAGAAGAAGAAAGAGAGGAGGAGGAGGAAGAAGCAGAGGTTACAGAATATGAAGGTAAATGATTCAAATAAGCTAGAGATGATCTGGAATCTTGATGAGTTTTTTCACAGATTGCTTATCAATTAATGAATAGTGACACAAACTGAATATCTACTGGCCTCATTAGATGTATCTTTTGACCAAAACATGAGATTTAGAAGCATTACTTAAGAATCCAATGTATTTCTTGTCCATTCCCTCTTACTCAACTATAAGGGAAGTGGGGGAAGGCTTTATATTTATAGGTAACTAATGGGGCAGGTATCACCATATACATTTATTCTTTCATTAAACAGGTCTCGGTTTCAGTATGGTGGGCTGGTGTGATCTTCACCTTGGTCATCTAATGTTTGAAACAGGAATAACACAAAAGCAATGTTCATAGCACAGCTCACTAATGTGTCCTGACTCACAGTTTTCAAATGAACAAGGGATTATATTACCTAATTACATTCCAGAAATCAAGGCCATGTTGAGAACACTTAAGATGTTAAATAACTATATAACATTTTTGATTAAATTAACTCATTGTTCAAATGTTCCCATACCTGTAATATGAGTTCTTTATAGTTTCTTAAGGCTTGAACAACAAGTTTTATTTTAGTGTTGGGATACTTTCTCAATAAAACCCCCCTGGTTTTACTGTTAAAGTCCAGTAATCTGGCTAAAGCTGTATATTTGAAAGAACTTTCCTAGGAAAGCTCTAATGTAATAGCTCTACTTTAAAAAGAAATCAGTAAGTTCGTTAACAAATTAACCTTCTTCCCAATGAAAAGATGAATAGAACTGTATATATAGATGTTCTCTTGTATTTCTGGCTTCTCCATTTGGAAGGAAAGTCCATGTGAAACCCAGTTGTGTGGTCTTAATGGAATGGCTTACAAGAACAAGATAGGACATAACTCCTGAGAGGAAGCCTACCAGTTCTGTTACGCCTCCTGGGACAGACCAAGATGTTGGACATAAGTCAGGAATCAGATGAATTCAAACAGGGCCCTGTCCCTTCTAAAAATGTTTAGAAAACCAAATGCAACATTTACACAAAAAAAGTTCTCATGACGTGGATCTGATTTCAGTTTTTGACAGTATGCATTATACATTTCTTTCAATGAAATAGACTCTAATTAAAAGGAGAAACGTTCTATGATATTATGATGCTTTCATTAAACCCAAAAGATTTAAGGAAAAGATGGGTAGCCTGTTAAGTTTACTTCTAGAGTAAAGATTTGTGTTTGTAACTAGTTTTTTCTATTGTGTAATTAACTTTATCTACATAGGCTCAAATAACATGTGAAGATGCCTTCTTCTTCTATCATACCTGCCCTTACAAAACTGGGAGGGGGGAATTAAAAACTTGTTTCCAAGTCCTCAGTAGGTTTTTCATATGTAATACAGGTCTTTTCTTTCTTATTAACCTATTCCTCAAGTATATGTTTCTGCCCTGAAGCTTTCCAATCTAGAGTGTTCTGTTATTTTTGAAGCTTATCTTTGAATTCTTGTGCTGTGTTTAATTTAACCCCTAGAATTGTTTTTATGTCTTGTGCTTGTCCTGTTCTTCTTGTGACTATAAGCATTGTTATCTTCATGACACACTGAAAATTAAGTTAATGAAACTTATTTCCCATACTCTTTATTAAGACATATGCTTTGATTTAAATGTTCTTTGGATATTCTAAGTGGAAATGATTGGGGATTTGGCAAGTGTTAAACTTTTGCTACTTCAATCATTCCTTGAGTAATTAATTACAGCTAAAGTTAAACCTGAAAAACACTACAATTTATCTTTAAAATTGATGTCTTTAAAGTGATGGAAGAGCCTGAGAAATATGTTGTGGAAGAAATGCTGCACTTTATTTCTAAGAGGGTAGAAGCTGAACCAGCCAAAGGTACACAGACTCTTAAATTAATTCTAGACCTATGTGTATTGTCTTGTCTCATTCTTTATGTTTTCTTGTAGTTAATTTATTGTCTACAAATTATTTGGTGTCAATGAATATCATGTCTAAATAAAAAGATTCCTTACCTTTTTATTAAAAAGAGATCTGGATATTTCTACAAATGTATTTTATAATCTTTTCAAGTGCCTGAGAAACATGAGAAGAAAATTGTACCAAAACCAAAAATTCCTGCTAAAATAGAGGAGCGTCCACCAACTAAAGGTACAGTTCTCTCTCAAAGTGATACCATTTGGCTTAATAGCTATAATAACGCCTTTAGGTTGAGTAACTGCCTGAGTTTTTGTTAGCACATGTGTATAAACATTTTGCTGTATAAACTCATTTTAAAAAGTGAGTTCTTTGCCCCAAAGAGGTGTCTCTTCTTCTGTAACACAAACTGATATTCTTAAACCTAATCTTTCTAAAGTTTCCGAAGCACCTAAGAAAACTGTGCTGGAAAAGAAAATTCTTGTTGCAGTTCCTAAAAAAGAAAAGGTGCCACCAGCTGAAGGTATATGGGAGTTCCCTTTGTTCTCGAATAATGCCTGTCTTTTTAAACTTTAAATTGATACATTCTTCAAGTTTTTATAACACTAACAAGAAAATAAGTTTGCCTATGTTTAGTGTTTTTCATACTGTATGTTTGACTGTGTTGCCTGATGTCTTTTAAATGCCAGAAGAGCCAGAGAAACCAGTTCCAGAAAAAAGGGCTCCCCCAAAAGTGACTAAGATAGAAGAACTTCCCCCTACCAAAGGTAAAAGAAGTTCCAGCACAAAAGCTAGAAACGTGTCTTGTCTTGTGTCATCTCGCTGCTGTCTCTGGGTCACATCTTTTATATGGAGGTTATTGGTGTACGTTGGTGGCAGTGGTGTATTATTGCCTTGTCTGTGGGTGGAGTATTTCTTACTTGATGTGAAGCTTATTTGTGTGTACCTTGTAAATTGTTTTATTCTAAAATCACAATACTTTCTGGCTAATACATTTTTTTTTATTCCATCTTAAGTAATATAACTCTCTAATCCTAAAATTATCTTTCAAGTGACTGAGAGGCACATGCAAATTACCCAGGAAGAAAAAGTTCATGTTGCTGTAACTAAAAAAGAGGAGCCTCCACGAGCAAGAGGTACATGGGGCCTTTCTATGCACAGAATGTCGTAATTCCCCATTCTCTTTACCAAATACACCAGTGATGGGTATTGGTCACTGTCATTATTAGAGGTGTTGTTTTATATTTGAAATGATGAAAATGTCAAGTCTTTGGCATTTGAGTAGCTATTATATGACTAGCTTTTGTGTTTTGAATGAGGGAAACAATTCCTTAAAGTGAAATCTGTCTTTAAAGTGCCTGCGGAACCCAAGAGAGCCATTCCAGAAGAAAAAGTTCTAAAACTCAAACCTAAAAAAGAGGAGGTGCCACCAGCGCAAGGTACACCAGCTTTTTCAGAAATCAAAATAAACATATAGTTTTTAAAACTAATCTAGTGGAACTGAGATTCTTAGAGACAGTAATTTGAATATGTATTATAAAGCAAGTAATATGCATATTCTATTTTATATCACTTCAAAACTAAACATTTCTGATACCAGAAAGTACTCTCTCTTCTTTCTTTTCTGAAAAATGTGAAGCTCTTCTTAAACATGTACTCTCCCTTAAAATGTATTTGTTTTCTATTATGTCTTTATTTGTCTGTATTTTAAACTCATCTGCCAAAATGTTTGTTTTGTGTGGCAACCTTTGACGAAATTAAAAATTTTTAATCCTGAATTTTCTACATTGCATCAGTAGAGTATATGAAAATACTTTAGAATTCAGGTGAAGAAACTATTTATATAACATGAGTTTCTTTCTCATGCTTGCTTCATAGTCATTGTTTATGCTGTCTAGTTGTCTTTTTTAAATTTCTCATAAACGTTACTGATCTTCCTTAAGTTATTTAATGTCTTTGAAGCATTTAGTAACTTAGAAAAGAGCAATTACATGTTTCTTAAACCATGTTTATTTCTATCTATTGGTTTTTCTTGCCACTTGAACAAGCACAGACAGTTATGGTCATCTTTGTCCTTGGATTATTTGTACAGTGTCTCTTAACACATATATATACAGAGTCTTGCAATTCACTTTTTTAAATTACTCTTTTTAAAGTGACTGAATTCAGAAAGAGAGCTGTTAAAGAAGAAAAGATAGCCATCGAAGTTCCAAAAAGAGAACTTCATCCCACAAAAGGTATATTGTACTTTGATTTAATAATAAAATGAAGCATGAAATACATAGCTCTGCCTGCTAATTTGACATCCATTCTTTATTGGCTTATTGTTGACTAAAGTCAGGAACTCTAACAGTTGAAATCATAAATAGCAAATATATACTCTGTAATACCTTGACTTGCAAAGGACAGTCAGGGTGTCCCATAACCAATGCATGAGACCATCACAGAGGAATGAAATCAAAGCATATTGTCACTCTCATCCATAAATGGGCTTCAAGTAATATGTAGCCTGTTGTCAATATTATTCTAGAACTAACTGTAACAGAAGAGAAAGAGTGGTCTTACACTCAAGAAGAAGAAACTGTTTCAGTGCAACAGGAAGAGGAATATGAAGAATATGAAGAATATGATTATAAAGAATATGAGGAATATGAACCAACAGAAGAATATGACCAATATGAAGACTATGAAGAACGCAAATTTGAACATTATGAAGAGTATAAAGAACAAGAAGAATACATCAGAGGTATGAGCAAAACTGAACACCTGAAACCACAATAAATACATGTGAATTACACTAGAACAGAACAAAATTTTGGATGTCCAAAGAAATTTGGAAAGAACTTTTTTTCCTTTGGCAAATGAAATTTTTTTTTTCTTGCAAAACCTCTAGAAAAAAAATCTCCGTAAATCTTAAGATTACTTTTAGATTCAGTTTTTGGAATCATATACTTCCACCTCCTTTTTTGTTTGCACATAACATAGTAAATGTTATTACTTTTCTTTCTCAAAAGATTAGGAATTGGTCTTCAGGTGTCCATGATCATTCTTATACATGGTCAAAAACTTCTGAAGCTTGTTATCAAACATGCTAGGCTATTGAGAAAAATACACTAACTTCAGGGTTCTCATTATCAAAACTTGACAAAGACTCCTTTACAAAGGTAAAAACAGAGAAGACAGCTAACACAAACAATTGTGTTTTATGTAATGAAGATCATAATTTGTAAACATGTAATTTCAGTTCCAAAAAAATTATTTATTTTACTCAAAGAGTAAGTTTCTACTGGAATTTTGAAATGAATCAATATTATGTCACTTAATTTCTGATGTTTCATAGCCTATCTTTGAGAATATTCTATGTCATTTTACAGATAACATTAAAAAGTATATTATGTAGACAGGAGTTTTAAACACCATTTTGTCTACATGAAGTGAAACGAGCATTTTAATCTATAAGAGAGAATTACAATTACCTAATTGAAATAAATAGCAAGATGGAAAAGACACTGTAAGCTTGTTTACATTTTTTAGACCTTATTCTTCTTAGACCTCTGATTCTCTTTCACCTCTAGAGGGTATGGCTACACTGTGGATAAAAGATAATATTATTTTAATTCTTTAAGTCCATTTAAAAAAAAATATCAGTTTTTAATTTATCTTCTAATGTCTAACATTAAATACCCTATATGTACTTTTAAAGAACCAGAGAAGCCTGTCCCAGTAAAGCCTGTCCAAGAAGAACCAGTTCCTACAAAACCAAAGGCACCAACCACTAAAGGTAGAGTGAGGAAAATCTTATCAGTACTCAGAGACCTGTGTTTTTTACATGTCTGTCACACTATAAATCCATGTTGAAGTGGCAGTGTACAAACTATGTGTGTGTTTAGGGATGTTATGTCATACATTGTATTTCTTAACTTTTTGTTCTTACTACTCTTGAGATATCTGGTTCAGGTTTTTAAATCTGTTAATATTGATATTTTAAAGTTTCGAAGAAAGTGGTCCCTGAAGAAAAAGTACCAGTGTCCATCCCTAAGAAACTCAGACCTCCGCCACCCAAAGGTACTTGCAGAGTAACAAACACCAAACACATCTTGGTTACTGCTGCCCTGTAAGCATGTCTTACTAGCTTGTCTGCTGTTCTTTATCTTTGCTAAATGTGTTTTTCTAGTCTTGATTGTTACATTCCAATTTTTTGTGTTTTTGTTTACATGGTATTTGTGTGGTTGGTTTTAATCCTCTTTAATAATTAATATCTTTAAAGTGCCTGAAGAATCAAAGAAAGTTGTTGAGGAAAAAATACGTTTTTCAATTACCAAACGCGAGAAAGAACAGGTGACTGAACCAGCTGCTAAAGGTATAATAATTTCTTTCCTTGATTGGATCTTTTATAATGTCTCTTATAAAATTAAAGTAACTGTGTTTTGCCTTATTTCATTGTCACGTGTCTTTTAAATTAATCATGAGGAGAATATTAGATGAAAAATCTGTGAATACAGGATTTAAAAAATGTTACTTTTAAAGGAAAAGTTATTTCAAAACTCATCCACAGCCTCTCATACAATGGGGGTGTCCTGCCATATTGCTACAATATATATAAAATAAAATGTTCAAATTCAAAGTCGATGACCATTTTGTATATTCCTGATTTATCTAAATTGATATAATGATATGACAATATTCACCACGTTCATTAACTGTATATTCATTCCAAAATAATTTTGAAGATTAAAAAAAGAGCTAACTCGGTGGTATCTAGTCATTTTCCCCTGCTTTTTACTAAGTGTAAAGTGATTTTTCTATACTTTCATAAAATATACTCACCTGGAAGTAAATTAAGCTTTTCAATAAAGGATATTTCCTATAAGCAGAGTTACTTGAACACAAAACATGATTTCACATTTGGGCTCTGCTACCTCAAAATTACTTGAGTACTTCTATATGTTTTTTTTCTAATGAGGTTCAGAATTGTTTCCATGAAACATATAAAGTTTCTTATAGATGAACTTATTCTGTCTGCTGAACGTACAACAAAGCAAACACGATCTGGATGGCCTGTTTCTTACAATAAAATTTTCTTACACTTAATATTTCAAGTGCCCATGAAGTCCAAGAGGGTTGTCATAGAAGAAAAAGCACTTATTCCTAAAAAAGAAGTAGCAGCACCTATTAAAGGTACTTAATACTTAATGTGTTGTTTGTCCTCTTTGGTATGAAGTTCATGCTCAGTTCTGTGTGTAAGTTTCTTCTGTGTGAAAGTTAAAACCTGTTCCTTCTTCTGTTACAAATGTCTATGTTCATAACATGTCTTGATTTTGTTAAGTACAAAATGTTCAACCTAAAGTTAATATCTTTAAAGTGCCAGAAGTACCTAAAAGACCAGAACCAGAAGAGATTGCCTTTGAAGAGGAAGTCATAACCCAAGTAGAAGAATATCTTGAAGAAGAGTACCTTCATGAAAAAGAAGAATACCTTTATGAAGAAGAATACCTTCATGAAGAAGAGGAACTTGTAACTGAAGAAGTGATACCAGTGATACCAGTTAAAGGTAGCTTACATCTCCTACAAAGGGATTTTCAGCAGCATCGTTGAAGTCTGGGTGACTAATTTGGTCGGATTCTGGGGCTTATCAGCACCAATGACCGAACTTGGCTTATTTTTGAAACAGACACTTTTAAATGCTGAAGTATGATTTTTACAGTTGCTTTTCACATTTTACATCTTTTTGCAACATTTCCAAACTTCTTAATACTATCTTTAAAGTGCCAGAAGTACCCAAGAAACCTATTCCAGTCGAGAAGAAACCTGTTCCTGTTCCCAAAAAGAAGGAAACCCCACCAGCACAAGGTACAACATCATTCATATCATGGACATCTAAAAACCTTAATTTGCATATAAATAGTTAACTGTCTTTGGAGTTCAAGACCTTGTGTGTGTTGCTATCTGTTGTTAGAAACGTGAATGTGAACGTGCTTTGTGTGCATGTGTTGTGGCTAGTAGTTAGAACTTAACAATAAACAATGTCTTTAAAGTGCCTGAGGTTTCTAAGAAGCCAGAGAAGAAAGTTCCTGTGCCCATTCCTGAAAAAGAGAAGGCTCCACCAGCTAGAGGTACTTTTCTTTGTAGTCCATCAGTAGGGTAATGTACTCATTTACTCATGCAGTATAACTTGGTGAGCCATACCAGTTCTTTCCCCATGCCAGTATTAACAGTGTTAATGACAAGTCAAGGACCACCCAGCTGGCTATAGGAGCGGTTTACTGTGTATTCATCTTTGAATTTTGCCACCGAATCATGCTGATGTTTAACGCTTGGCTCTTCCTCTTTAGTGGAAAGTTCTTAGTGTAAAATAGATTCTTATTATAATACATACCAAAATGGACAAAATCACCATTTACCAAAAACTGCGTGTTGTCTTTATCACCAGTCTGTGTTTTTTCAGTGTTGTTGTTGTTGTTGTTGTTTAATATTTGTGCATTCCTGGCCTTTGTTTTGTGGGTGTTGTTATTACTTTCATTCTTAAAGTGAAATTATTAGAATATCTGTGATGCTTCAGTTAAGTCCTGAAATCACTGGATTCTTATCTGTTGGTGGAAAGTGTGACATTAACCATATTTGATATCTTTAAAGTTCCTGAAGTACCCAAGAAACCTGTACAGGAGGAGAAAGTACCAGTACCAGTTCCTAAAAAGGTGGAAGCTCCACCTGCCAAAGGTATATGAACTTATGATGTCACAAAATTATTTTATTCACATTTGCTTGTGAGTAAAAAATTAATTGGTTCAATTCCATGCTCTTCAAGAAAGTGACACTACTATTCCTTTATGGAAGAGAAAAGATTTTATTTTAAAGTTAAAAGGCTTCTTGAAGTACTTTGGTTATACTTTTATTACCTTATCTTAATCTTTTTGAGACTATGTTGGGGCTCAAAATTTTATGTTGTATAAAATTTTCTCCGAATTATTTCTTTAAAGTGCCTGAAGTGCCCAAGAAGCCTGTGCCTGAGAAGAAGGTACCGGTTCCTGTTTCTAAGAAAGTAGAGGCTCCACCAGCAAAAGGTACATCACTTCATTATTTCAAGTACATGAGAAAAAACTTTGTGTATAGTCACATACAAATTCCTCCATAACATTACATGTTTTAAAAAAGAAAAATTGTCTGTCTTATTAGAAATATAAAAGTTCAGTGTTTGTGATTCTTTTTTCATATCTATTGCATGTAATATAACATGTAAAATAACATATTTTTTAATGACAAATAATATCTTTAAAGTGCCAGAGGTTCCCAAGAAGCTCATCCCAGAAGAAAAGAAGCCAACACCTATTTCGAAAAAAGTGGAAGTTCCACCACCCAAAGGTACATTAATCTCTATCAGAATCAGGGCAAAAGGGAAACTAACTGTTATTATACAGCCTTCCTAATTATAATTAATGCTTAATAACATTTACTGTGATGACAATTGATGCTCTTTGATCACAGAATATTTGCTTTTTGTGTTGTCTCATTGTTATCAATATTGTACATAAAAGTGATGCTTGCATGGTTAAATTAATATCTTTAAAGTGCCAAAGAAACCAGAGCCAGTTCTAGTCCCTGTAACTCTACCTCGGGAAGAGCAAATTCCATTTGAAGAAGAAATTACTCCTGAAGAGGAAATTTTACCTGAGGAAGAGGAAGTTCCTCCTGAGGAAGAATTTGTACCCGAAGAAGAGGAAGTTCTTCCTGAGGAGGAAGAATTTGTGCCTGAGGAGGAAGTTGTACCTGAAGAAGAGAAAGTTCTTCCAGAAATTAAACCAAAAGTGCCCACACCTGTACTAGGTATAGCAGCTCTTCTTGGAGTCATCAAGATCTCTTTTGTGTTGAATTCCATCTTTTTGTTCTCCAATTTTGTTTGTAATGCTCTACTCTCTCTGTTATCTACCATCTAAATCTTAGAAAACATTCTAGATATGTCTGCTCTTATTTAGTGTGTGTCTATCTTGTGTGTCTGTCTATCTTGTGTGTCTGTCTACCTATTGTAGATTATCTGAATGTTTTTTAGATTTCATAATATGAAATTCTATTCGTTGTTTGTGGTCTTTTTCTCATTTGTCTTTTTGTTATATATAAATACTGTACATGTGATTTTTAATGTCTTAAAATGAATGTTTTTAAGTGCCTGAAGTACCAAAGAAGAAACTCTCAGTTCCCGCTCCTAAAAAAGTGGAACCTCCACCACCCAAAGGTACATCTTTCCAAAGTGAATACAAAGTCTTTATTCAGAACTTCACCCCAAAAATTATGGTGGAACTGGGTTTTAGGAAAAATTACATTTATAAGGTAGACAGTCATATTTTTATTTCTAGAAATATTTAGGAACACTGATATCCACTTTTCATTGGATGCAAAACAGTATCAAGAACAAAGAAATGTTGTCTCAAAATTGCCACAAAAGTTTTACCCAATTCCCTATAATTTTATTAAGCATCATAATTTTCATATAAATATTTTTTCAATGATAAATTATCTACACACAAAAAATATGGTGAATAAACCTTCCTAAATTTCATCCTTCAGCCATCTATTTTAAATGCCTTTATAACACTAGGATGAAAAGAAAGGAGAACGATTATGTATTTATCAAAATACTGTATAATAATTTAAGTCTTCTGACATATACATGCTAACAGTAGCCTAGTAGGAGTTTCTATTAGCCTTGGTTTTTGGCTTTGTACCTTGCTTTGTTACCCTGAGCAAGCCCTTCAACCAGTCTGGTCCTCAGATTCCTCTCCTATGAAATGAGGTTCTAATATCAGTCCTCATGGGCTCAGATATTGTTGTGAGGATAAAATAAAGTGAGCTATGTAGAAGTACTCTATCACAAAATGAATAGTACCCAGATTTAATATATTCAATCACCTCATAATAGACAAAATGAATATTTTTATGCCTTAGAGTTCAATAATATTTTCTGCAACAGATCATGGTACCACTACTTGAAATAAGCATGACCCCTTTACCAGGTGAAACAGTCATATAATCAATAAAATGGTAAAGGTGATGCTTTATTAAATTTCAAAGATTCAGAAATACTTTACAGATAATGATTTAATAAATTATTATTGCAATGGATGAAATGACAGCATCTGTCCTCTGATATTCAAATCAGGTACTAATCACTCATTCTACAAAACCTAGTTATATCTAACATTTGACTCCCAACTTATATTATGTCCCCATCCTGAGCAACCATTGCGTGTTGGTCTTTCTGTGTATGGACTTCTTGAGTTCTCTCTTCTTTGTGTCTTACAATAAATTCTTATCATGAAATGGTGTCTTTAAAGTGCCTGAGGTTAAGAAGAAAGTGCCAGAGAAGAAAGTGATCATTCCCAAGAAAGAGGAGGCTCCTCCTGCGACAGGTACTGCTGTTCCCAAGCAAATTAGACACTGCCATTTCTTTCCATCATCTGTAAAAGTCAGAATGTCCTGTTTGAGTATTTGCTAACATAACTTGTATTATTGCTGTGTCCATTGTCTTGGTGTTTGTGAAACTGAAATTATAAAATAAAATAATATCTTTAAAGTGCCTGTGCTGCCTAAGAAACCTGAACCAGAAAAGAAGGTGCCTCCTCCCAGTCTTAAGAAATCAGTGGCTCCTCCTGCCAAAGGTATACCACCCAACACAGGGATATGTTTACTGCACTGATGTTGAACTGTGCCGTTATCCACACAAGATGTTCAGCATAAATGTCCGCATTGTGTGGTTGGTCGTTGGCATTCATCGTTTGTGACTCTATTGCACCCATGTTTGTTCTGTCAGTTTTTCCACTTGTGTTTGTGTATTTTATGTTGAATCTCTATGTGTGTTTTTTTAAAATAAAAATACAAAACTCATATCTCTTTAAAGAGCCATAGGTAACTAAGAAACCAATTCCTAAAATAATCATTGCTCTTTTTAAAAAAGTAAACACTCCAGCAGTAAAAGGCAGAATATACCTCTTTAATAGACCCTTAATCTTAAACCACAAATTTCTTCATTTTCGTCTCATTAACTGATTTCGTGAAAGTCAGTGTTTCATCATATGCATGTATAATATGATATTTACTCTCTTGTGCTGAAAATGGGAAACTTTATGTACTCTTCCTTGGCTCTTGCATTTTAAGTGCTTAAAACAATCAATATCTTTTAAGTTCCTGAGGTACCTAAGAAAGTGGAAGAAAGACGAATCATTCTCCCTAAAGAAGAGGAAATTTCCCCAGTTGAAGGTAGATGGCTTTCTAAGAAAATTGCATTTTCAAAGTCATTATTGTCTTATTATTGTCAAATAGTTGAAGGAGGTAAATGCACATTTTACTCCATAAAAGTAATTATTACATAATAGAAATTGGGAAGGCAAACTAAAACCAATTGAATCTCCCTTTTTACATACTTAGCCTGTTTGCTTGTTTGTTTTTTGTCTTATTTTCATGGGTATCTTTGAAGGGAAACTGTATTTGCTATGATAAATTTGTCATCAGATGATTTGGTTGGTAATTATGGGATAAATTTGTCCAAGATAAATTCTAGTTAAGTCTGAGTAACAAATGCAGAAAACCTGACTTCTACCCCATAGTGAATCTTTGACTTCAAACAAGCCCACTTCCATTAAAAGTAAATGCTCTCTGAGGTCCTTTCCAGTTCTAAAATGCTAGGAAGGGCCTAACATATTTTGAAGACCCAGCAGATTCTTTTCAAGAAGTAGTGAGTTTTTGCACACATTTGGAAGGCTGAGCTATGAGCTGTCAGTTTTCAGATGTATCATTTTAGTCTAATATTCAAGGGAATTATAAAAATAATTTACAAAAACAATGATTTTTAAAAAGTGTACGAGGAGCCTGAAGAGCCTCTTTCTGAAGAAGAGATCACAGAACCATCTATCCTAGAGGAGGTTGAGGAGGAGGCGCCACCTAGAGGTACAGCTTCTTTTATGCATTGGATGTTTGAAAGAGGTGCTGTTCTAAACCTTTCTCAGAATCCGTCTTTATCTAATATTCACCAGTATTCTCTTCTTACATCACATATATAATAACTTTAGATTAATTATTACTGGAACCTGAACCTTTGTGTCTCTTTTCTCCACCACCCCCTGCTGCCCTGCTCAACTTGTCCTACTGCAGTTGCAATACAATTAGAGCAAGAGATCACTTTTATGTTATTGGCACTTTAATTTTTCTGGCCAGCCCCATCATAATATTTTCTCATAGTTTTCAATCCTTAATTTTTTCTTTCAATATTAAGATGGAGGGAATGTATTTCTGTGGTGTTCATTTTTAGGATAATTCTTAGCCAGTTCTTTCTGAACACTATGACAATCTTTTGCATAATTGATGTTATGTTTGTTTATAGGATTTCCAAGTAATATTCTTTTTACCTTAAGAGTCACTACTTCATATCCATAATTACCATTTAGGTTGCTAATATCTTTTTAAAATAAGTCAGTGTTTTGTGTTTTTTTGTTTGTTTTTGTTTGTTTGTTTGTTTTTGGTATATGGACATTGGTTCGTTCATCACGTGTCATTTTTTTAATATCCACAAAATATCTTTCAAGTACCTGAAGTGGTTAAGAAAGCGGTACCTGAAGCACCTACTCTTGTTCCTAAGAAGGTGGCGGCACCACCAGCTAAAGGTATAGCAAATCTCAGTTAATAATAGCTTTAGACTTCTATTAGTTTTTTTTTAAAACAAATATGTATCTTTTTGCTGTTTTATTAGAACTAGTAAAAAATATCTCATTCCATTTCTCCAGCCTTTTTCAGGATGTTAATAAATGATTATGTGTATATGTAAGTTGTGTGTATGTATGAATTATTTTAGGATTATCTTATTTTAAATAGCCCAGAATTTTAATGTTAGCAGTACATTTCTCTACTCACATACATAACAATGGATCTTTCTTCCTCACAATACATTCACAGATTTCATTCCATTACATAATAAGAGTTTTCTCATGTAATTATTATTATAATTATGTCTATTGTATTATTTTATAAGGAACAAGTGTATTCTAATGCTTGGATAATAGCTATTTTAATAAGCCTCATGTCCCTTTTGTAATATTTGGCCTAAGCATTCAAGTTTATTACAGAATGTCTACTTATCATTACTTTCTAGTTAAGTTGATGCTTCAGTAGTGCTCTTAGTGGATAAAATTATGCTGTCCCTATCACAGTAGACATCCTCTTCACATACGATAGTAAACAACAGGCTTAAAAATTAAAAAAAAAAAAGTCTTAATAAATTAAGAAAGTAGAAATAATCCCAATACGAGTAATGACTACTATTAAAAAAAGTAGAACTAGCAGAGGATTTTTGTTAACATATCTTCTTCTAAGGGTATGGTTAACACAAATGAATGATTTGGGAAAATATCTTTATCGCCTGTAAAATCAGTTGGTGTCTAATAGTATAGAGTGACTTCTTAGACTTTGATCATTGTTGGTGTTGTTTGTGACGTTTTTATTTTATGTTTATTATTGAGTATTGTCAGCTAACTGAAACACCTAATATCTTTAAAGTGCCAAAGAAGGTTCCTGAGGAAAAAGTACCTGTTCCTGTTCAGAAAAGAGAAGCACCTCCAGCCAAAGGTACATCTTCTCTTTTAAAACCGACCTTTCTTTAAATTTTTTTTCATTAAGACTTTTATATTTTATATCTGTATGTCTTGATTGTTTTGGATGTCTTTGTCTATGAAAGTTTGTTCTTAACAGTATTCATTGTTAAAACTATATCTTTAAAGTGCCTGACGTACAAAAGAAAGTCCCCGAAAAGAAGGTCCTTGTGCCTAAAAAGGAAGCTGTACCCCCAGCTAAAGGTATTTGGGGAAAGATCTTTGATTTTCACATATTGTTGCATGAAAGTCCTTTTTTCTGTTCTTTTTGTTTCATTATTTGAATTATATCTTAATTTCTTCTGTGTTTAAAAAAAAAAAATCTTAAAAACAATGCTCTTTCAGGGAGGACTGTCCTGGAAGAAAAAATATCAGTTGCCTTTCACAAAGAGGAAGTAGTGAAACAAAAAGCAGAATTAGAAGCAGTGGAAGCACAAGTGGAGGAAGCTCTTGAAGAAGAGTTCCACGAAGTTGAAGAATACTTTGAAGAAGACTTTCATGAAGTAGAAGAATTTCTCAAAGTAGAGGAACGTAGATTTGAAGAAGTACACAAAGTTGAAGAAGTTCATAGGGTAATTAAAGTTTTAGAGGCTGAAGAAGTGGAAGTGTATGAAAAACCCAAAGCTCCACCTAAAGGTATAGGGAAATTCTTCAGATATTGCAAATTGTTATATCTTGCTCTAACTAACTATTTTAAAAGTACATTTCATGTTCAGTTTGTAACACTAGAAACCCACTTATCTTCAAAGTTAAAATTGTGAAATGCTTTAAGCATGAGTTTACACTATTTGATACCGTATTAATATGCAGTAGCTATTAACCACACGAAGTATAATTTTAGCAGACAAGACAATCATATTTGATACCTATTTATCTAAGAAGGTCACTGTATGAATTTTTGATCCTTTTTTAAATCTATCTAAGAATGTTGCATGATTGTTACAGATATCAAAATAACTGACCAATGTCATCAACTGAATGATAAAGCAGTTCCTCAGTTCACAGAGGAATTTATGTGTCCAGGCAAAACAGCCATTGTTTTGTTAACATTTCAGTCAACTGTTCACAAAATGATAATTATTTATCAAAGATTTCCATTATTTTATGATATTTTCATTAGAAAAATAACATTAAGGAAGTAAACGAAGTGTTGGTAACAGCATCTGCATTCTAGTATATTCTGAGATATAACCCATAATACAAATAATTCTTTGCAGTACCACTCCAGATCTTGCATAAATTAATAACATTTATATAATATGAAGGAATGTGTGTGTGTTCTTGGTATACAAAACAAATACACAATACAGGTGAAATTGAACAAAATCAAGTCTTTTTAAAAATAGGTGTGGTATAAATTCAAAAAATGTAAATAGCTAAAGCATTTCATTAGCCCTCATTGGACTAACTTTAATAGTAATGTTCCATAATACTTCAAGAGTTCATTCTAAACCAAAACACTAATATCTTTGAAGGGCCTGAGATATCTAAGAAAATCATCCCTCCAAAAAAACCACCCACTAAAGCTGTTTCTCAAAAAGAGCCACCGGCTAAAGGTATTTTATTGGGAAAAAAAAAGTTACTTACCTAATTATATGTGTAGTAGCACCTTGGTTGTTCTACAAGTTTGCATTCTACTCGATGTTTTTCTTCTGCGTTTTGTGTGCTTGGAATTGCTAAAGCAAACTAATACTTTTAAAGTGGCTGAGGGTCCTAAGGAAGTTCTACCACAAAGGACATTCGCTGTAGTCATACCTAAAATACCCAAAGCAAATGTCTCTATGAACCAAACAGTGAGCCCACAATTCCTTCTTTGATACTGTTTGATTATGTATTCACTAATATGCTTATTGATAAATCCATATTTTCCTATTCTTAATTTTAATAATCTAATAAATATAAATATATGTAACTGTGTTTAATGTCCCTACCTTGTTCATTTTTGTAAACCTCTTGAATTTTGAAATAGAAATAAAAAATAATATCTAATGAATAATATATACTTACATCTTTACAATCAGTGAAGCATTTAAGAATATTATCACCAAAGAGAAAGTACCAATTATTCTACCAAATCAAGCAGAAACTGCACCAGCTGAAGGTGTCTTATTAATTTTTCTTCTCAATTTCTAACATGGGAAATTCCTCTGGATTTCTTTTGTCATATTTGTTATAATTCAACTCTCATTAGTACTGTAATGTATTTGATAAAGTGATGTCTGTATTTTGTATTGTTACGTTCTGTGTTTATATTTCTCTTATGCTCTGCATGTTAAAAATATTTATTAATGTTTAAAAGTAACAAATTATTACTACTATCTTTAAAGTACCTGAAGCCCCCAAGAAAATTGTGATAGAAGAAAAAGTACATGTTCCTGAAGAGCCCAAATTTCCACCAGCTAAAGGTATCTACCTTTGCCGATTCACCACTAATATAAAACCACCTTCTATTCACTTACTATGGAGACAACAGAGAAAGACCATTCTCCTCTCAATGCCACAAATGAATGATGTAAACTTCAGTTTACGTTCTATATTATAATCCTGTCTTGGGAACAAAGGCATAGCCTAAATGTTGTTATTGTTTGTGTTGATCTTTCTCTTAAGCAATGTTTAAACAATATCGACCCTGTAATTTCTTCCTCATAAATAATTTATATTGGAATCTATTGTCAGGTAACTCTGGAAGCAAATAAACATGTTCCAAATGACAATAGAAAATGATGCTATATCCAAAAGACAGTATTTCTAACATGACAAATCAAGAACTCATTGACAGGGCAATCTAAAGACATGCATTGACTGTGTGTCTACTTTACATAAATTTGGAATTTTTGACATTTTTCTTGTTATATACCCCTTTTTGCCTTGATATTTTATGCTCAACTATGACCTTCTTTAAAAAATAAAACAATCAAATGTCTTTAAAGCACCTGAAGTACCCAAGAAAATTGTTCCAGAAGAAAAGGTTTATGAAGCTGTTTCTAAAAAGCCTGAAGTTCCACCAGCTAAAGGTATACACTGATGCTAATCACAACGTGAAGTAACTCTTTGTTTCATTATTCATGATTTAAAATGAATATGTGTGAGATTAAATTCGTGTATTTTGTTTCTTTATATCCTTAATCTCTTACATTATAATATTTAATAATTAATATACTAATATCTTTAAAGTTCCTGAGATGCCTAAGAAAAGTATTCAAGAAGAAAGGTCATTTACAGTTCTTTCTGCAGACACAACAATGTACAGTAAGTGTAAAAAAATTGGTTTAGTTTCATTTGTGTTTGTCTTCATACCTTTTAAAAGTAAACATACTAACATAAAAACTTAACACACCAAAAATTTTTGGCTAAAATTAAATAATTTGAATGGCTGTTATCCTCAAAGTATATTTCCTCACCAGTTTAAAACTTAAATAGTCCCGTATTTATAACATTGTTTGATTTTAGAAGTCATTTGTCTTGTTGAATATGTTATCTTATCTTATTAATGTGTTATATCTTCTCCTTTGAAGCAATTTATTTTCTCAGACTATGAGGTAACTAACTTTATAATATTTTAATTGAATTTAATAGAATCAAAATGCTCCACAATTATTATTCTTTTACTCTTCAAAACAATGTTTTGAAAATGTTTCAAAACAAAATGTTTGGAAACATTTTGGCAATGCTACTGAAATGACCATAGATTTACAAGGTCGTTAGAACTCCCAAAGAATTCTCAAGCCTTTTTTCTTTTTATTTCATGCAAAATTATGATTAAATATTTTGAAGAGTAAAATAATCTGAATAATAAAATATTTCGAATAGAATACTATTCAGTAATCTTAGTAGTAAAAATGCTAGTGGTTAAGATATTTTCCCATTAATTTTAATCTAAAAAATTCCCTGTTTGAATCTTTTTCTTCTTTTTTTGGTTACTCCATAATTCTAGGCTGAGATAAAAATATATGATGACTCCCCACTTTGAACACCCTTTCTATATTTGAATTTGGTTATTATTGACATCCAGTCTTTCTTTCTAAAAGCTGGAGAAATTCTTATTTTTTTCACTTGCCTTATTTTTCCAATTATTTCATGATTTTTATTTTCTGCTTCCAATCTCTAAATGGTTTTGACATCCATATTAAACTATGGTATGGTTTGAAATATAGATAACTAGATTCTTGGAAAAGGAAAGAGCTTATCTGAATTTCCAGCAGGTCGAATATAGGAAAATTCTTGATGTACAACTCAACATTGACCCTATTCTTTATAAATAAATTCATTAAAACTAAGAGCAATGGGACAAGTTTACCAGTAAATGTCTGAGGAAGAAGTAAGAGTCCTATAATCCTTAACCAGTGAATTTCTCAATTTTATCATTGTGATCATAAAGAAATGCTTAGAGTCTTATATCATAAAACTGGGAATGAGGCTTTTTCTGAGCCAATGTATTATTGTCACTAATTTTTGTCTATGTATTACTGGTAATTTGAGTGATTAATTTGTATTATATTCTGTTTTACTCAATACTATTCTTCATCCACTTTGAAATTCTTCTAATTGAATAAATACTAATATCTTTAAAGTTCATGAAGTATCCGAAGAATTAGTCCCAGAAGAAAAAGTACTTGTGACTCATCTTCAAAAGACAAAAATCAAACTAACAAAAGGTAGATAACAACAATGACCCAGTCTGAAGAAAATTTATTTTTGGCTCATTTTAAAAATTCAATATTTACTTTACCATTTATAAATATAACTATACTCATATCTTTTAAGTGCCTGAATCACCCAAGAAAGTTGTTCCAGAGGATAAAATACATGTGACTATTCCTAAAAAGAGAGAAACACCAGCAACTAAAGGTATATTTCAGCAACATCAAACTTGGATGAATATCTTTGCCTTCAAGACTGAAAAACTGCATGTTACATAATTTACTGTTTTTACAAGTTTAAGTGTAAACCTACTAATATCTTTAAAGAGCCTGACACAACAAGGGACGTTTTTCCAGAGGTGATGTTACCTGAAGCTGTTGCCAAAACTTCAGAACATCTTCCAGCTGAAGGTATAATTCTCAGTTATAAAAATCTAAATAAGAAAATCTTTCTTCTTCAATCTACAAAATAAGTTTAGTGTTTTATGTAGATTCTAACAACATTTAATGCCAAAATGCTAATATCTTCAGAGTACCTAATGTATCCAAGACAAAGAGCTATCCACAAGTTGCCCCCACCAAAAGTCCCACTCAATGTACAAAGATAAACTATTAGAACAAAAATTTAAATTTAAATTTAAAGTTATAATCTCTGTCGATATACCTCTTTCTTAATTTGTAATGTCGTCATGTCTTTCCCTTGTCGACTAAAACCTACTAATATCTTTAAAGAGTTGGAAGTCTTTGAAGAAGATGTGCCAGAGGTACCAGCTTCTGTTACTAGAAGAAAAACACCATCACCAAAAGGTACAAGCCAAAAGGAAGTTGACTTTCTTATTTCATGATTGTAGTTGTACCTAACACATGTAAAAATATTAATACCTTAAAAGCTCCAGATGCTACCAAAGGAGTCATTTCAGAGAAGCAGGTCCCTTAAAGTATAAGTTTGACTGAGTATATACATGTCTCCATGAGTCATTCAAGAGAAAACAAGTGAAAAAAAAATCATTAACATATATATGGATGATGATCAGGCTATAAAGTTTATCTATGAGGGCTCCAGGAAAACTATGTATACATATAATGTGCAGATGTGACCCAGATAGATTATTCAATAAAAAATAGCTATTACTGGTATCCATAAAAAATAAAAATTAGACTTGTTAGAAAAATACCTAAACGAGACCACTTATAACACTTATATCTCCAAAATTAGATTGAATTGGCTCAACACACCTTTGATGTAGAAATCTGTCCCATCAAATGACATAATTGTTTGGCTGTAGACTATAAGTCAGTAATTCAATTCTCCATGAAGTTGAAATTCCAGAACATAATATAACCATCTATTGGAATTGCCTTTTTATTAAATAAACTTACTACCAATAACAAGCAAACGAATTTCCCGTAAGACTTAAATATCATAGAAATATTTCCCATAAGATTTAAATATCATAGAAATGTTTTCAGAAAACTGTAACTTAGAGAAAAAAAAAAACATCAAATTTAACATAGAGCTATTCTATCTATTAAATCATTTCTACCTGAGAGCCTTCTAAAACTGAAGCAGTAAAAACCAAAACCAGTTAAAGTTGGAATTCTGCCCTAAATACTTAGTAGCTGCTGTCATTGTTTTTATTTTTAAAGAGCCCTACATTTTTCCATTTTGAATATTTTTAGATAAATCAAGAGATGAGAAAGTTGTAAACATCCGAAATCATAATTTCTTCACAATTCCCATGATATTCTGTAATTTAAAGAATATCTGAACACTTTGACATTGCTTTCTCAGTCTAGAATCTTCCGGTTGTTCTTCTCTCTCCTTTACTTGAAAAACAAACACCTTTGTAAAGTACCTAAAGTGAGGATACAAAATGAAGCCAATTTAGATAAGAATGCTGTTTTGCTCCCTTCAAAACAATAGCTAAAGGTATCATGTTAATTATTTTAAAAATTAATTTTTTTCACTTGAAGCTAATTTTTCACAATTTAATATTCTAAGCATCTACCATTCCAAGAAATAAAAGTGCCCATATTGATGGTGCCTGAAGTGACCAAGAAAATGGTTCCCGATAATCCAATATTCATACTATAACCCAAGAATCAGATTCGAGAAGCAGGGAAGTCTCCCAATCTGAAGCATTCCCATAGTGGGAGTTATGACTAAAACTGCTCATTGCTCTTCATCACTCTGAAGTTCAATAAATTAATATCTTTAAGTGCCTGAATCACCTCAAGAAGTTGTCTCTGTAAAGGAAGCACCCATGGCTGCTCCCTCTGAAATTGAAACACCTTCCACTAAAGGTATCATTCCTTTTTTCATTTATTTGATAAATGCCTATTATGTGCATGGTGCTAGTGAGCTGGAGAATAATAAAGACAAATAAGATTTGAGTCCTTTCCTTAAGACTTTATGCCTCATCTAGTTCTTGAAGGAAACACCCCTGAAGCCATAAAAACCACTTTGGTTCAGTTAATGTGATAAATGTCCCCACTGACCCCTTAACCTCCATGTATTACACTAATATCTTCAAAGCACCAGAAGTCATGAGAGAAGTTGCTCCTGATATGCAAGTGTCTGAGAATATTCCTGGAGAGCCAGAACCTCTGCCTATGAAAAAAGGTATATGTCATCTCTGAACAGATACCAAAGAAGAAATTATCTGTCCTCAGCTCTGCTTTTCTAATGTTCTTTATAACTGCTTTTCTAATGTTCTTTATAACTCTTGAACATATTAATTGCGATAAAGCACCTGAAACTCCACAAAAAATACCCTCTCAAAAGAAAATATCTGTGGCTTTTTCCTCCTATTAAAAGTATTCATTCAACAAATCCTTAGTAAGGAGGATCTATAGGGTCCTAGGAATCCTGCCAGGTGCTAGAGAAGGGTGAATGCTCTTCTCAGGGATCCTATTAACCCATTAGATTTAGTCGATTGGTGGGGCAAGCAAAGGATAGAGAGAGAAGAGATTTCTAGAAAACTACATTTGCTAATTTGTTGTGGTTAGTGTTTTCATTAACCATTTTAACTCTTAAATATGAAATACTAATATCTTTAAAGTGACTGAAGCTCCTCAAGAAGTTGTCCCTGAAAAGAGAATTTCTTCCAAAAAAAGAGAACCTCCATCAGTAAAAGGTACAAGTTACCATGTCCTCAAACTCTAGAAGAAATACCTCTTGTAGTCTTGAAAATATTTGGCTGTGCCTGGAGATCTTCATGACACTAACTGTTAAAAAACTAATTTCTTAAAGTGCCCATAGAGCCTGAAGAAATTCTCCCTGACAAGAAAACATATGTGGTTCCTCACAAAACGCCTGAAGGCGCTCGTGATGAAGGTATATGTCGCTGGAAGCTTAGAGATTTGAGAAAATGTCTTTTTCTGTATAAATGTGTTTCCTGTCTGTACCGATTCCTGTAACCCCTAAATGTAAAAACATTAATATCTTTAAAGTGCTTGAGGCTCCCAAAGAAGTTGTCGCAGAAAAGAGAGTGCATTCTCCCCAAAAGCCTGCAGTTTTACCTGTCACAATCAAAGGTACTTTCCTGACCTCCCTTCTATGTGGGATAAGGCAAAGGAAAGAATTACCTGCTAGCTTTGAAAGTTCTTTTGATGTGTAAATGTAATTCCTGTTATGTGTTGACCTTTACTACTCAAATGTAAATTTACTAATATCTTCAAAGTGCCTGAAGCTCCCAAAGAGGTTGTCCCTGAAAAGAAAGTGCCTGTGGCACCTCCTAAAAAGCCAGAAGTCCCACCTGTTACAGGTATTTGTCACTGATCTTAGATTTTTAACAAGGCATGACTCATGTTCTTGAAAATATTTTGTTCCATTCGTTTCATGACTCCTAAATGTAAGTTTACTAATATCTTTTAAGTGCCTGAAGCTCCCAAAGAGGTTGTTCCTGAAAAGAAAGTGTCTGTGGTGCCTCCTAAAAAGCCAGAAGTTCCACCTGTTACAGGTATTTGTCATGGATCTTAGTTTTAAGAAGCTATAATTCATCAGCTCCTGAAAATATTTTGTTCCAGTGGTCTTGCAACTCCTGATTGTAATTTTACTAATATCTTTTAAGTGCCTGAGGCTCCTAAAGAGGTTGTTCCTGAAAAGAAAGTGTCTGTTGTGCCTCCTAAAAAGCCAGAAGTCCCACCAGCCAAAGGTAGTCACCCCCATGTCACTATTTGATACTGTTTGTTTGTCTTTACTCTGTCTTATCATCAAAATACTAATATCTTTAAAGTACCAGTGGTGCCAAAAGCAGCTGCCCCAGAAAAGAAGGTGCCTGAAGCTATTCCTCCCAAACCGGAAAGTCCTCCCCCTGAAGGTAATGTCAAATCTACACACGAGGAAGAAAAATAACTGCTATTTTAGCTAGAAAATTATATATATATAAATCTCACTACATAAAGGTGATATAATTCTAAAGGAAAAAAAGTCATAAGTTATCTAAAATATCTTGGTGTATGATTACATGATATAGTCATCAATTATCTTCAACTTTCTAAACACAAATTACCAATATCTTTTAAGTGCCTGAGGTGACGAAGGAAGCCATCCCTGAAAAGAAAGTGCCTGTGGCTCCTCCTAAAAAGCCAGAAGTTCCACCTGCTAAAGGTATTTATCCTTCTGTGTTGTTGGTCACCCATTTCAGGGGGTTGGGGAAAGCATGTATAGAGAAGTGTCCTCCATTCTCACCAATTGTATTGCTCAGGTAAATGTGTTGTGGACATTCCCTCTTTATAGTTTCTAACTAAAACATACTAATATCTTCAAAGTCCCTAAAGAATCCCCTAAAGAAGCTGTACCTGAAAAGAAAGTGTCTGTGGCTGTGCCCAAAAAATCAGAAGCCCCACATGCTAAAGGTATTTATTCCTACTGCTTTGTTAAGAAGAAAAAATATTGTCTGTACTCTTTACAGTTATTACAGTATATGCCTTGACTATTCATAAATTCTAAAACACTAATATCTTTCAAGTACCTGAAGCTGTTCAAGAAGTTGTCCCAGAAAAGACAATTCCCAAGGCATGGTTCGAAAAACCAGAAGCCCTACCTGTCACAGGTACATATTAGCTCTGATCTCATTTTGAAGAAGAAATATCTCTTCCATTCTTGAGAATAATTTTAGTCTTTTACTCTTCATTAACTTAAGTGTATAATACTAATATCTTTCAAGTGCCTGAAGTTTCTCAAGAAGTTGTCCCAGAAAAGAAGGTTCCCAAGGCAACACCCAAAAAACCAGAAGCCCCACCACCTGTCACAGGTACATATTAGCCCTGAGCTCATTCTACAAAAGAACTATCTCTCCTAGTATTGAAGACAGTTTTAGTCCATTGCTCTTCACTAACTTAAGTGTAAAACTACTAATATCTTTCAAGTGCCTGAAGTTCCTCAAGAAGTTGTCCCAGAAAAGAAAGTTCCCAGGCCACTGCCCAAAAAACCAGAAGCCCCAGCAGTGTCAGGTATTTTTCACCCCTGACCTTATTCTACAGGAAAAAAAAAAATACCTCTTTGCTCTGGAAATGTTTTTAGTTCATTGATCTCATTAACCTAAGTGTAAAACTACTAATATCTTTTAAGTGCCTGAAGTTCCTCAAGAAATCATCCCTGAAAAGATAGCAC